>JANHGB010028857.1:0-14831 GCA_026283785.1 Coracopsis vasa | reverse complement strand
GGCGGCGGCTTTGTGCGGGTTGTCCCGGCGGTGGGGCTGCGGCGGTGGCGGAGGGGCGCGGACCATGGGGGACGGGGCGAGACTGTGGGCAGAGACACCCCCGTCCCCTTCCTCTTCCTCCTCTTCTTCCCTGCGCAACTTATCGGGAACCACGCCGGTGGGTGCGCGGGGAGGAGCGGCGGGTGCCGCGGCCGGGCATCGCCCCCCACGGCTCGTGGGTCTTGCCCCACGGGAGACAAAAACGCGGCCGGTCACCGCTGCTTTAAGCACCCGGGTCCGCGCTCTGGAAGGAGGAGATTAAAAACGCAGGGTGGATTTCAAGATGGGCGATAATGGGGGGATTTGGGATCCTTCTCGTAGCCTGTCTGAAGCGAGGAGGAGGGTGAGGATGAAGGTTTACCCTTCCGAAGTTGGGAAGGAATTCCGCCCGCTGTCTCCCGGCTTCTCGGCGAGGGCTGCCCAGCTGTCACCTGCGTCTTCCGTAATGGCTTTTCCTGAAGGAGGCTGTCGTGGGGCGCCGGCATCGCCTCGCCGGGCTCTGTGCGTGCGTGGCGGCGGGTGCCTCGGTGCGATGCGAGCTCCTCAAGTTCTGCATCCCTCCGGGAGGTGCTACAGGGCAGCTACTCCCATTCCCTCCTCTTCTTTCCCCCTTTTAAAACTGGTTTTAGTCGCCGTTGTTGACGTCAGTTTTCTCGCGTGCCGTTCTCCATCAGAAATCTTTTTAAAGAAATAATGCTTTAAGTGAAGGATTCAAAACGGTATGTGTATGTACGTAGTCTAATGGAGATGTACTGTTAAAAAGAAAAGAGTATCTGGTTGCCCATTAATTCTTCAAGTATTTTCCATTTAAACTCGATGAGGAAGTATTTTTACTTTTTTTTTCTAGGTCACCTTTCATGCCATTTATCACTAGCAAATTGGCTTAACCTTTAAAGTAAAGCTTTCCTCATGAATACGCTACTGATTGGAGTTTTGGGCAGAAAATCTTCCAATTTTTTTATATGTAAATTTGGAAGAGCCTTTCCTTCCTTTTCACTTCGATAAGTGGCCCTGGTAATTGGATGTAACTCCAGTAACTAGTGCAGGGGGCTGCCGACAGCCCACACGTTTGCCTGTGCAGCTCTGCCAGAGCAGCCTGTTCCATTAATACCCCCTCACTATTTTGTTCTTGGTGTCTCTGATGAATTCTATAGCATTTCTCTGATAAGCTCCAGGGGGACTCTGAGGGAAACACTGAAATTTCTTTCACCTTGAGAAATTACTGAAGCCAAATTTGAAGAGGGGATAACCACTCGATTTAACTGGGAGCAATGCTGAGTTTCTGTATATACATTAAATTCTGGAGGCACTCCAGTAGCCAGAGCTATCCTTGTCAAACCAGGAATTGCCACAGTGATGGGTTTTGCAGGGACCTGATCGCTTCCTACCACAACTGGAAGTGATAAGCTTTTGCAAGGCGTGTGGATCGCATTGCAAGCACAGGCTGGAGGATGAAGCTAGTCATGTAGCGGGCATGACATGCGCGAAGAGCAGGTCGCGCTGAACACGCTACAACTTCAGGAAGCTGGCGTTTGCTGTGCAGAGCCTGCAGCGGTGTGAATTACAGAGGAGAAAAGCGTTTGCATGTAAGAAAGGCAGCTGGCTCGTCTCCTGCCTCAAGAACTCATTTTTATTTTTTTTTATTTTAGAAAATCTGGCTCCCGTTTCTGCCTTTGCCACACATTGCCAGTGTAGCTTTGGGCAAATCATTTCGTGTTTCCCTGTCTCTCCTCTCCTCATCATTGCCTGTGACCCACCAAGGGCTTACCTATAGCAAGCTGTCTGTTCAGACCCTAACTCAATGCTTTGCCTTCCCCAGCTGCCTTATGCACAGGAGTCTGAAGTGATAGGTGAGACCTAACTGCTCTGAGGGGATACGGTTTGACATTCAAATGCTGCTGCTGAAGCCAATCCTACCGATGTAGCAGCTTCACAGCGATTCATCAATCTCTAATCCTATCCCTTTTCTAATCCAGTCATTCTCTGCTGCTAATCAAATTGCCCGGCACCGCTTGAGCGGCGCTCAGCTGCGTGCTCACCCTCGTGTCAGCTAGCCTACGTCAAGGCAGAGAAGCGGTGGCAGCAAAGATGGGCTGAGCATCACCAGCTTTTCAGGACAGGGACCGTCTGTCACTCGAAGTTTGTAAAATCTGTGGCACGAGAGAGGCCCGATGTGATTTCCAAATACAAATCATGGCTAGAGGGTAAATTGCAACAACATCACAGGAAAATGGCCAGAAAATGGCACCTCGGGCGTTCCTGCGCAGCCAGCTGTGTGCACGTTGGGAGGGAACGGAGGTGGAAGGGTGCAGCTCCCTCGGCGTAACAACAGCATTCTTATTTTAGCATGGACGACAGCCAAAGATAAGGAGTGGTTGTCATCCGGCTGGTTGGAGGATTTAGAAAAAAGAAAAAGCTGCAGGGAAATAGAAAGGGAAATAAAAAACCCCAGCAGATAACCTTGCAAGTGATGGGCTAGCCACATAAAGCTGGCAGTACAAGATTTCTCCCATAAAATCCAGAATGATCCTAATTAAGCCCAGACCCTGTTCGATGACACATGGCTTATTTATTTCAGATGTTTCTAGGTCCTAAAGACGGGGGCAAATGTGAAGAGTTTGATGTGGCAGATAGTTTAACCCCAATTACTTCTACATAAATCACGTGATTGTTACAGGAGCTGAGTACCTCTGATGGGTGCCCCAGAACAACTGATAAATAAATACATATATATATATATTTTAAAAATAAGAATTTGCCCTGAATAATCTCAAGTGCTGCAGGTGAGGGTTTGGGGAGAGGGGTGGCCATCCCCTCTGTGGGCAGGAGGATGAGGATGCAGGGGCTGTTGCGGCGCAGCGTGCCCGCTGGTCTGTATGCGTAGGCAGCTGAAATGGTGGCTTTGTAGAGCAGGCAGCCAAAGAAAGGGAAGCAAAATGGCAGCTGACAAATACTTCTGTTATGAAATTGGGATGGATGAATGATTTATGGGGACACTTGCCTTTTTTATATTACTATTTTACTTTATTTTGAGTGGAAGGAGTCAGTTGGCAATGTGTGGTGCTAGCCACGAATGGCTTTGTTTTGAGATCCAGCTGCGCTGGGTCACCCTTCCAGAAATGGCATCTGCGGAATAACAATACAGTAAAACACTTTCAGCATTTCTTGGGTTTCATAGGTGGTCTTCAGGAAGAAAAAGTTTTCCTTATTTTTCGCTTAAAGCTCTAAGCCTGAATTTTCCCATCAGACTCTACATTTCAAAAAGGAGGTGGCAGTACAAGAGGTCGTAGGCTGCCAGGGATCATTGTTAACCTGTCTTGGTTCTCCTCAGGAATTTCCATTCCTGGGCTTGCAGTACTGCCTGTCCCTCCCAGGGCACCAAGCAACTCTGTAAACAGGCCACTCTCTGGAGGAGCTGCTCTGCTGGGTGATTTAGTGGTGCTTGTTAGTTCTGGCTTTCCCATTTCTTTGTTTCCTTAAACAGGTCTGTCCATGCCTTCCTTTAACGTGCAGAGCAGCACTGCAGCGTGGGTGGGGTGAGTTACAGGGTCACGTCTGTGGGATTTTGCCAGTCCTGTGGGTGGCCGGATGTTCTGGGCAACCCTATGGCAGCTGCGACTCAACGCTCAAGTGCTGCCTTTAGGAGTGAGTGACTGGACCTCTCTCAGCTGGACCTGTTTCCGGTACCCTTTAGGTTTTGCTAGTTAATAGAATCATGGAATGGTTTGGGTTGGAAGGGGCCTTTGAAGATCATCCAGTTCCAACCGCCCTGTCAGAGGCAGGGAGACCTTCCACTAGACCAGGTTGCTTAAAACCCCGTCCAACAAAACCCCTGGCCTTGAACACTTGCAAAGACGGAGCATCCACAGTCTCTCTAGACAGCCTGTTCCAGTGTCTTATCACCCTCACAGTAAAGAACTTCTTCCTAATGTGTAATCTAAATCTACCCTTTTTCAGTTTAAAATCATTCCCCCTTGTCCTATCCCTACCTGCCCTTGTAAAAAGTCTCTCTCCAGATTTTTTATAGTACTCTTTAGGTACTAGAAGGCTGCTGAGGATATGTGCCCCTCTGAACATCCCAGGCTGTAGCTCCAAATTCAATGGTCAGGCTAATTTTGAAGACCAGCCACTCCTCCAGTGTCTACATGTGCTTCAGTCTGTAGAATTAAGATTATTTCTCTGCTTGTCTTGTGACATGGAAGCAAAGAGGTGGGGGAAGTGCAGTGGCTACCATGAGGGCCAAGGGGACAATGGCTCTCACGTGCCCTGGCAGACACCATGCTCCTTGCAGCAAAGCCAGGTTATTTGGAGGAGTGCAGGTCTTCTCTAGCAAGAAATAATTCATTAATGGCCAGAGAATAATCACTTTACTCTGAAAAGCCTCTCCAGCTGCATTGCACCAACTGTTCTTTCTCAGCTTCTGAATCCTTAATGACAGTAGCAGCTAATTTCTCTTTCTGTGTTTTTCTAGCTGCAATGTCCTATTTTCTCTGAGTTTATTGGGAAAATAATAGAAGTCATTACAAAGCTACTTGTCACCTTTCAGAGAAGAAAACTTCTCCCTGGTTGAGTGGCCAAGTTAGTTAGTTGGTGACTGACTCAGACAATAGCGGCTTTTTGAACCCATCAGTTATTCATCTATGCTTAGTGAATAAACCAATTAGCTAGAGGAGTGTTATTTAACTTATAGTCCATGTATATCCAAAGTCGGTGAATAAACCAGTCATAAGCAATATAACAACAGCATATGTGTATTCTGTTGCATGTAAGCAAAACCCCTACAATACAGGGTCAGAAGTGGCAGAGTCAGAAATGTGTATTTATTGTGTTTAATTTTCTTTAATCTGATTGCCTTTGAAAGCTTATATGGCAATACTGCACAAAATGGTCCTTGGTTTAAAAAGAATAATCAGGTGGTCCTTATATGTTTATTTACTAATTAGGTTAAAGAAAACATGTTGAGGGGTATTGAACTAGGCGATGCAGAGGGGCATTGAACTAGGTGATGCAGAAGGGCAACAAGAATAGAAGACATGGAAAACTAACTAAATGTGAGATATTTTTGTGTCTGTATGATACACATCTTTCTGATTGTTGGTGATGGATCGCTTGCTGTAGAGCTGGATCCTCACAAGGCCACTGCAAAGCAAACAGGAAGGGCAACATGTTGTTTTTTAATCAGGATTTTCCCAAACAAGCAGTCAGGCATCACTGTCTCAATAATAGATGCCTTCATCTCTGGCCTTGGTGACGGGCTGGGGATCAGGAGGCAGCTCTTGGCCAGGGTTCTGTCCCACAGAAAGGCAGGGGAAGAGGGCTGCTTGTGTGTGGCTAAGCCTTGCTCTCCAAGCTGTGGGATGCTGTGTGGATGCCAGAAGGAAATGGGAACATATGTACAGATATATGTTATTGTACTCTCCCCACCAAAAAAAAAAAAACTTCCTCCATTGGTACTTCCCAGGGAAGAAAATGAGAAGGATCATTTCTTGTTTGGAAGAATCTTGCCTGTGTTATTGTATTGGATAGCTGTCTTTGGGATTCTCGGAGACAGTTGTTGCAGATCCCAAACCCGTTGGACCCACTATGTAAGATTGTTGACCCTGGGGGAGAGTTTTCCACGAGCTCCATGGAAGAGCAGTTGAATCACAGAAGCATAGAGTGGTTGAGGTTGGAGGGGACCTTAAAGATCACGTAGTTCAAACACCCCTTCCAGATCAGTGGAAGCATGAGTCTGCAGCCCTGGAGGGTCTGCAGGTGTGACAGCGAAGGGTCCCTTTGGCACAGGATGCTCTCTACCAGAGACAGCATGTGGTGTGTAGATATAAGTAAATACATACACATGCAGACAGATACACTTCTGCAAGTACACATGTGTGTATCCTAAAAGAAGGAATACATGGAAGAGCCTTGCTCTTGTAGCCATGATAATGCTGTTAAATCATCTCTAGTCTCTAGGTAGTGGATGGAGTTATCTTTTGCCGTTTCACTATGGGAGGACCTATGTGTGGTTATGGTGGATTCACAAGGTTTCCGTGATGGAAGAAACTGGGCTCTGCATTACAGCTCTTCTGCACTCTGTGTGCAAGATACGTGAAAGGGTGTCGTTCCCTCGTGGGATTGGTGGTGCCAGGCTCGGTATCTCACGTTTGCCCCCATGCTTAGTTGTACCTAAGCGGGTGTTCAGCTTGTGGAAGGCTGCTTGGCTATGCTCCAGTTGTGCTGGAACCAAAGCAATGTTGGTAGGTGGAAGAAAGCAGTTGGAAGGAGTTATACTTCTCACTCGCTGAGAGGTTGCATCTGCCTTTGGTTTGGGTTTGCCATTTAGGTGTTTAAGTGATTTTTTTGGGATGCTTGGGTAGCAGCTGTTTTTAGCCATGAAACCAGCACTTGTCTTTCAGGATACATTTTGGCTGTCACCATAGCTTTCTGTCTCCTAAAGGGGGTTATTGAATTGATGGGGGTAGCCCTGGGTGCCATCAGATGCTACACAAAAGAAAGTGAAAGCAGCATATGGCTGCGTGTCGTGGATCCCTGTGTTCGTAGCATGTAACCTCAGAGCTGTGCAGTGACCAACCTGGAGGGACTTAGCACAGCCTCCCACCTGAAACAGTTAAGTCAACAGGCAAGGCGGATGCCCTTGATCACGAACAGGCTCCAGACATCTTAGATTTGCTTTGGTTACGAAAGAGGCTGGTCAACACTCCTGCTTCCTATTTGCTTTCTGGTGGAACTGAAGAGCTCTTTGCTTTGAAGCATAAAATCCCAGGTATGTTGGGACCTGCTGGTTCTGAAACCGGTTTTCTTGAGAAAAGGTGCTGCTGCATTTCCAAGGAGCTGAGGTTCTCAAGTTAGCAGCCTTTTATTTTTAAAAAGGAAGGAGGTGTTTTTATTAGAGTTTCCTGTTTTGAACCCTTCGGTTAAAGGGTATGCGGCGGTCAGAGGTGGGAGAGTCATCATTTAGGTCAGGGTTGTCTCTTTATATTTTCATATTTATATACGTAGTGCATATACATGAATTATTTTCATATTTATGTTATAGATTCTGATCTGTGCAAAATTTTTTCCAGTTCTACTTAAGGCTGCTACTTTAAGGAAGTCTAAATAAGGTTTCCTGTCAGGAATGGTTTAGATGTAGCTGGCTCTGCCTGGGGCAGAAGGATGGGTTAAATGACTTCTCAAGGTCCTCTTCAGGGCCTTTTTTGTGGTTCCAGGCAGTTACCCAACAAAACAAATTCATAGCAGGTTGTGCTGGCCATGCTGATAGGGCTTTGCTGTAGCATTTAACGTGGGTATTTGTTTGAAAAGGAAATAATAGCTAATTGTGGCATAGTTACTGCTGCTGCATTGGACAAATGTTTCTTAAAATGAAAGAGGAAAACAACTGATGTTACATTTTTAGGCTAGCATCGTGATACGGCTATGATTAATTTTTCCAGGAGCTTTGTGGTTTTTATATCTGCTTAAGTGTATTAACATTTTAAAAGGTCAAAGGTAAGCTTTAAAATGGATGCCAAATTAAGATGGATGGGAGGAAAATGACATTTACTTCTTGTTACTGCACATTGTTTGAATTTGACCAAAGGCAAAAACAAAACAAAGAACAACCCTCCCCCTCATACACACACATGCACGGTTGTGTGCATGCACGGACAGACACATTCCCACCACCTGCCTTCCCTGCACACCTGGTCCAGGAAAACCTTACTCATCTAGGCAAATCATCGTCCTAACAAAATCAGTAGCCCGATGTCTTAATTTCCAGACAGCTGAACTATCCCTTTGCAAAGTATCTCATTTAACTGGTGTGAGTGGACTGCATAAATAAAAGTAGCTAAAATATTTATATTAGGAAAATACAGCTAATGAGAACCATAACCACGTTATCATTTCCTGCCGTTGCTGGGCTTGAGATGATGATTTCATCAGGGAAGGCACTGTACCCTCATCCCTACTCATACAGTTCCTGGCACATTGAGTCCCTGTGAAAACAGAAAATAAAATATGGTGGGAATGATGCCTTTGCTTCCAGTGGGAATGGTGGCCAGTCCCAGTTGAAAGCAAGGCTCCGGTGGAGTTGCCCTGTGAGCACACCAGTGTACGATAGCTGTGGGTTTGGAAAAAGCATCATAGCTTGAGGTAAGGACTGAATCTATGTCCATCAATTCCACTCTTGCTCTGAAACGATGATGGGGAGCTAGGCTGGTGATGCTCCCTGTGCCTCGGGAGTCGTAGCCACCCTCTCCGTCAAGGGACCCTGCTTGTTTTTGTGGGTGTTGTTTCACAAGACAGATTGGCTCCCATCGCTTCCTGACGCTTACTAATCCAAGGTTAAAAAAGAAAAATAAAGAAGAAAAACGCCCAAAATTTCTTCAAATCCTTCTTCCTGTGTGTGGCTGGTGGTTCATCGGTGAGGATTCAGGCTGCCTCCTACATCAGCCTCTGGCCTCCTCAACCTCATGCTGTACCACAGATAACATCTTGGCCTCATGTGCACCACAGGGGCTGTGCCACCCTGGGATGAGGCACACAAGGCCAGGGGCCATTCTGACTTCAGGTCATTGTTGGTTTTTTAGTAGATAATTGTAAATTGTTACAGCTGTGGAAGACTCAAGGCAGTTGCTTCATCCACACCGGGTGCTCAGTGTAGGGATATGCAGTTTCCCAGGTCTGTGGGTAGTTTCAGCCTCCTCCTTGAGGTGTGTGTCCACCTCCCTCCCACCTGAAATCCAAATGGAGTGTTCCTTGAAGCACTGAAAAAGGAAGATGCTTCAGTGCCGAGAGCTGAACCATTTCTTGCAGAGACAGAGGCAGCCCTGCCTCTGAGAGGAGCATGCATCTTGTGGTGCCCAAGGTATGTGTCACATTCCGCCTGAGGCTTTCCCAATCCATTTCTTCTGCAGCCTAATCACTGTGGATTTAGTCCTTTTATTTTTGTTGGGTTTTTAATTTTTTCACTAACTTGGTTGAGATCAGAATAGCCCCTTCTGAAAACCAGGAGCCAGATACCAACCTCATTAGAGTGTCATGGATATAAGTGGGGTGAAGTGTTTGGCCAGCATCAGGGATGTCACTTAGACATTTAAGCTGCGGCTGGTAACGGAGAGAAGGCAATGCTGCTGTTCCTGTAGCCGTACCTACCCAGCATCTTTTGGCAGGCAGCATGGCAGTTCCTCACCACAGTGGGGAGTGGGAAGATGCCCCTTGGCTTCCCTGAGCTGGGGGCTGCCCAGAACAGAGCACCAGGCAGTGAGGATCCAGAGGGCTGATGGTGGCTTCCCCAAGGGAGAAAGCTGCAGTGCTCAACCCTGCCCCTGCTGAAGGCCTGAGATGTGCCTGAGGTTAGGATAAGGGGCGGACAAATCCTTTCCTCCCTCACCCAACAAGCAGTAAGCTGTTCTGAGCATCCCTCTCTGAGTGCTGAAAATGTTGGCCTGACAAAAAAAAAAAGAAAGGAAAAATGTCAAATGCTCAAATGCTTTGTTCCAGTGAGAAAATGTATTTTTCATTTCAAACTGAATGGATTCTTTCAAGGCTTTGCTGCCCTCTGAGTGGAACAAACAAAACAGTTTTATGTTTTCATTTTACAAAAAAAAAAGAAAATACCGTTCTTAAATTGCTCAACCCAAACATTTCTTTTCGATTTTTTTTATTCTCCCCAGCCTGGCCACCATAGCAAACAATTTCATTATTTGCATAGCTCTAATTGCAGTGATTAAACAAACACAGCGAACGACGACCCTTCACAGAGCCTCATCACAGCCCCACAGCCAACTTGGTCTGTATTTTGTCAGCAGAGAGGGAGATAGGAGCGGCTTTGTGCTAGACAGAAAATAAATTATCAACTTTCTGCTTTTTTTCCCCTCCCAAACTGATGCACCATCGGTTTAGAGCAAGAATAATTTTACCCATTCTTTTGCTAGCCGGCTGAGGGATATCACCATATTGTGAACCTGGTACAGTTTGAAAAGCATTTGGATTTTGAACGTCTTGTTCATGTGTTACTCTTAAGTGGCAGCCTTGGTTGCTGTTATTAGAATAACGTGTAGGGTTGATATTCTGTTAGTGATACCCATATTAACATAAAGCAGTGAGAAACAAACATCTACATCTTCGTTGTTTTTGTTGTGAAGATGGCAGGTACCTGAAGACAGGGTTGAGGGAAATTTCATCTGGCTGCGGTTCCATGAAATAGGAACAAACAATTTTTTGGTCATTTTTTAATGGCATTTATTTATAGCAGGTAGCACACAGGCGGCTGCTATTTCTCAGCGTGCTGGAAGAATGTTCTCCAGATGGTGCTTACTGTTTATGCTTTTATTCACTTCGCTTGAACACTGCAGCACTCCACACAAAACATGGAAAACTGGAAAGTAAAAACAATTATGTTTTTACAAAGTGCCATGTGATTTGCTGAAATGTCTTAGCTGACTGATGAGCAATGCTTGGGGCAGCATGGGGGATCATGCCTGTCACACAAACCCTGCGCTCCAGCCCCCAAATTGGTAACAGGCATTGCCCCAGCTCAAGAGGGATTCATCCTTCTCTCCCCAAAAGGGGATCTTGAGAAGGGCTGCTCATCTTACCCTTGTGCCTGTGCCTGTTCTGCCTCCCTTTTCCCTCACAGGGATTGGAGTGAATGTAGGGGAAGGGTTATAATGGCAGGGTTTTTGTTGCATTTTCTGTGGCTGTGCAGCCTCAAGGTGAGAGGGACAAGAGACAATGCATTTCATAAGATTCACTTGTGCCATCCTAATTTTTAAGCTCCTAATCTCAGTGGTAAATAAGGTATTAAGGCCTTCGGCTCGTCCAGCTGGAGGCGATAACAAAAGTCAAGACTGGTATCCAAAAGAACCAGTGTGGTCCATGAGTTCTGTTGGTTACAGTGGTGAAAATATATGTCCTAATGGTGGGCATGCTCTTGCAGGCTTTTGTTATGTAGCTTCTGCAGCAGTACTCAGACAAAACATTTTCAGGCTGGAAGCTTTAAATAGAAGACTTTGAAATCTAAAGACTTTTTTTTCAGTGAAAGCCCTTGGGAAAGTAACTTAATTCTTTCAATTGCATTAAAAAACAAAAGCAAAAACCAAACAAAAACAACAACAACAACAAAAAAGAACCCAAAAACCAAACCCCGAAAGAGGCAATCATGAAAATGGATGCCAAAAAGCAGGAAAAAGTTGTGGTTTGTTTTATTTTTTAATGTATTTTTTATATATATTTCTGACTTCTATTAAAAAAAAAACAGAACAAGAAAACAACAGACCCACAGCACATTCATTCTTTTTTCCCCCCATAATCTCAATTTTTCGAATATCAAAGACCGCTTCGGGTTTAAGCTTTCCAACAGGAGACAGTCGTTATTTCTGTGCAAACAGGAGCCTCCCGATCTCTTCAAAATCTAGTTTAAAGCCAGCGATACTTTTAGTGAAATTAAGTTTCAGTAAATTAATGTGTAAACAGGCATTCTGCTGTTTTGGGGGATTTCTCTGGTAAACGGGCATTGCTGCACAGCACTTCGATTTCTCCCCCTTGCCTGTTACCCAAGAGACAGCCCTTTCCCAAGCAGAATTCTTGCTACATCAGCTCCATGCTGTTTATCTTTCGTTGCTCCCTTGGCAGTTATTATTTCTTAATGTGTTAATTGTAGTTGCTGGACCCTCGCATGTGAGCGTGTGTAATGTTCATGTTAATGATGCCGACACGTTCCTTAGTTCCTGGAATCGCAGACAGGAAACCTTATGTACGGTTTGGGCACAGGGCATCCAGTAAGAGAAACCAATTACAAGAATTCAAATAGCATAAGAAGAATAAAGTGGGTAATTGAGAAGAGTACGCACTGGGTTGGAGTGGAGGTTTTTTTTTCTCTTATTTGGTTATGATTCCTTCTCTGGCTCTGGCTTGGTGTGATATATATATATTTTTAATTAAAACTTGAATTATGTCACTTGCTTTCTACCTTTTAACAGTATTTCACAATAAATTTCATTCCTAATAGCAAGTAGTCAGGGGTAGGGAATGGCTTTGCTGAGTGATGGGACTGTTAATTATTAAAAAGAAACCTATGGATTTAAAACAAATTAGACCTCATTAAGCCTAGGTCTGTTTCCACACAGACCAGCTGACATGAAAAAGCCCATCTATAGGCATGATCAGAGATCACCAGTCCCTGATCTCAATTCAAAACCTATGGCTTTCCTGCATCTTTCCTATTTCCCTTCCATCTCTCCTGTCACCCCCAGACACCCCCCATGATGGCACCCAAGCCCGTATACAGGCGGGATTCCCACCTTGCTCCTGGAGATGGCTGCTGGCCATCAGTGGCTGGAGTCCACCTCTGGGGTGGCTGGATGGGTAAGCCAGCCCCTGGACCATCTCGGTGCTAAGTCCAGCCAAACTGTTTGTCTGGGTTTAGCACAGGTTTAGTGGAAGGGGAAACACAGGAAAACTCATTTTCTCTTCCTTGATTTTGAGGGGCAGGAGATCGTTGGCTTCTACCATGGGGCTCTTGCCATGGCCAGGCTGACAAATCCTGTAGGATAGATGTACTAATTCTCATTTACAGAGGCAGAGGGGTTTTCTGTTTGGGTTTATTTTATTACCCAAACTTGGCTGTGACTTTCAGATTGTTTGTACTTGGAGGCTTTCTGTGGAACTTCACAGAAAATCCAGAGGGATGAAGTGAGTGGTGGAGCCCCGTACACCCAAACCTGTGTAACTGTGGCATGTTTTAAACTGCTTTTCTGAAATTCTTTGGAGGCAATGTGTGAGTGCATCCACAGGAGAATCCTAATAAGGAGAGTGAAAGGTGGCCTATACCGAGCATTTTAATTGTACATTCATAGGCATGCCATGTATGGGCTTTGCTGCCTTGCTGAGACCTCCCCCAGATCTTCTCTGGCATTACAGACAGTGACACACTCGTATTGGGAGAAGAAACACCCATTTCTGCTGGCTAGAAATCAGCAATAACATTTTGACATCTGTGCAACAGTTTAAAATGAATTATTCAGCACATAGATCGTGCTATTTGAGCAGCCAGCACATCTCTGCCCGTTTACTACTGTCAGTCCATGGTGGAGATACCATTGATGCCAGTGAGAGCTGAGCACATGGACTGGGGGTAGGTTTTGGCCCATAGCCTGGAACAGCATTTGACAGCACCCCTGCAGAATATGATAGTAATAATCTGCTTTGCCACCAGAAAAAGACTGAAAGACAATGCCAGTCTATTTCTTCTCTTTGAGCATTTTAAATTAATGCAGAAAAAAGACCTCAAGAATTAAATCATTCATTGTTTGACTGTTTAAGTTCCGCTTTAAAGAGTGAAACTTGCATGTAATTTTGATTAAATCAATGTATTGCATATGACTCTCCAGAAGCCCTGAGCATCTATTGCCTACTGGGAGTAGACCCAGAACACAAACTGGCAGCAGGTCCAGGCCGGTCTCCAGCTTCTGCCAAGTTAGAGGGTTAAAGTGAAGCAATCACTAATTCCTATCAACAAATAAAATGCATGAGATCGCAATGTAAGCAGCATCTGATTTGGAAAAACAAGCCAAACTGCTATTAGAATGTGCTTTGGGGAACTGCAGATGGGGAACAGGGAGGAAACACAGATCAGCCAAACAGCAGCAAAAATGGGTCCGCTCATGACAGGCGTACAGGAGAGGAGGTGGATGTTTAACTTGTATTTAGCTTCCTAATTCAGCAAGGTCATCGGAATTAAAGCAGTGTTATGTGTGGTGAGAGCCTAACATCTGATATTTCACAGGACGCCAGTTCCCTGTAGCTGCATTTTAAAGTATAAAATGCAGAACACAGTATGGAAATGTTCTGTGATGTGGGTTATTGTCCTTTCCTCACCTTCCTTTGAGGACTGTGTTATAGCTGTCCACTGGTGCTTATCTGGCAGGCAAAAATTTGGGAGCACTCAAATAACGCTGCAGTGTGCAGCCATATCATGTGCCCACCATTGTCCATGTTTTCCAGATAGCTAACTAAAATTCCAGCCTGCCCCAATTTCTACCTGCTTTTCTGTTCATGTGTAACAAATAATACCCTACAGTGGAGGTAGCCCAGTGCTGTACTTAGATAGGCAAGACATATTATTCGGGTAACTATAAAACAAATGGCTAGTATACAGTTAAGGTTTTGTGCAGGAAAGCCTATCTCTTGAGAAAAGACACTTGAGCACATAATGAAATTTAAGCAAATCCGTATGTCATACTGAAGTCAGAATTTAAGCATATAGTGAAGTCTTACATGCAGTAAGGGCTATGCTCTGATTGTAACGCTATAGCTGTAAGATTTTTGAAGCCCTGTGTGTGTGCATAGCTTTATTTTCAGGCTCCCCAAGGGCTTTGCAATGATCAGAAAGATGTGAAATCGTGATAAATACCACGCAGCTCCGGATGCTCAGGTGCAGTGCTTCAGCAGGAGGTGGGACCTGGCTTCCTCAGCCGGTCCTTGCCAAGCGCAGTTCTGCAGCTGATGCTGCTGCAGCTGGGTGCGACCTGCAGCCTGCATCCACAGTCAGCAACACCCGGGTGTGGGTACGTGTGTGTGGTAGTTCTGTAGGGACTAAAGTCTGTTCAAGCTTTTTGTAGGGCTGGTGATGTCTGCTGTAGGTTCAGACATCGCCAAAGTATATGAACCTTCTTGCCATCTTTGGTCCGCTTACTGTCACTGCGCTCCCCTGGGGGAGGGAGATATCATCCTCTTGGATAGGAAGGAAAAGAGGCACAGAGAGATGTTAAACCCAATATTAATAGTTATTTTCGTGTCCACATGTA
>JANHGB010028853.1:0-27212 GCA_026283785.1 Coracopsis vasa | reverse complement strand
GTGCAGGCCGCCCTCCCGGACAGCAGGCCATCTGCCGCACGGCTACTGAGGGCGGGGAGGGAGGGGGCAACGGAGGCACCCCTTGACGAGCCGGCGGCAGCGGGTGGGCTCCTTGGCCTCCACTCCGCGCCCCGCGGGGCACCGGCGCCGCCACTCCGCCGGGCTGCTCCCACCCCCCACACGCAGGCACTGCACGGGGGGGGAGCACAACACACCATAACTAATATTTTGGGAGGGGGGAGCAAGCGGTCTTTCCACCTAGTGGCATTTTGGCTTCTCCTCTTCTGGAAAACACAGCACTCCCTAAACCGAGGATGCTCGGAGCTACCCCATTACCAGCGTCGAGCACCTTTGTGCACTTCGTCCGATCCGAAAGTGACCTAAAGCAAATGGGATCGGAAATGCTCCCCCCCACACACACATCTTCCGAGGGAATCCCCAGTTACCTGCTGCCACAGGTGACCCCTCTCGGGGAACCGTGTACCCCCGCTCCGCTGCTCTTCCGTCTCCCCTGCCCCACGGGGATCACACAGTGCTGGGGAGGGAGGTGCCAGGGACGGCAGGCAGGGACTGGAGGGCACTGGTCAAGATGGAGCGAGTCTCCGTGGGTTCGTGTCTTGGTTAGTGTGGATGCCGCTTTCTGGGGGAGAAACTGAAGCCTGGGCAAGTAGTTTAACACGGTGAGGGGGATGGAAGTCGGACAGCCAAGCCTGGCTGAAAAGCCGCTTCTGGAGAGGCAAAGTCAGAAGACAGAGGAGACGAAACAGAAAAAGTGGCAGGAAATGTCTTGCAGGGCTCCGAGGCCGGCACGGAGGGGAGGGCAGACGGGACAGGAACCGATTGCAGCCAGGGGGATGAGGGATTGGGGGTAGCCGAACCCCGCTGCCCGGGCTGTGGGGGGCAAAGCGGGGATTCTGCATGCGGGGCGCCCAGGGCCTTGCCTGCCTGATGGTCCCGGCCCCGCCGTCCCCCAGCTGAGTCAAGAGGAGCCGTGAGACAGGGACAGCCCCGAAGGGAAGGGAAGCGGTCAAAGGAGCCCGGGCCCCTAGCGTGCAGGTACAGACGCAGGGACGCTTTCAGGAGCGGAGTTTGAAGGGAAAGCCCCTTGGCCTTTCCGTGCAGAAAGCCGTTCTGCTGTTGGAGGCAACTGTGTGAAAATGAAGATTAACAAACTGAAGTCCGGAGCCTCTTGAGGAACTCTGCTATCACAGTGTATGGCCCCCACTCCTGTGGCCACAAGCCTGAGATGGTAAAGGGTACTAGCAGGAGACCTGGAAGTCCTTTCTAAGCCTCATGCCTAAAACTGGGACACACTTGGCAATGCCTGTGTAGAATATGCCAGAAGTCAGTCGGAGCTGGCTGAACCGAGTTGCACTGCTAGATGTGCCATCAGAAAGTCCGGAGGCACCAAAGAGAAAGGACCAGAGAAAACCCTATCCTTTAAACTTCCCAGAGATGCTGTTGAGTGAGGAGTCACTATTCAGGGAAAGTGCGCTGGTCCTTGGCTTTGGGGTGGAAGCGGTGGGGCCTTGAGACAAAGAGCCCTCCCCTACTTTCAAAGCCTCGGGGTGCACCCGTGCAGTTTCATGCCTGTCTTTCCCGGCCGGTGTAATTCCCTGAAGGGAGGAGCCTTCAGAAAAGTCTCGTTTCAAGAAAGTAATTCAAGTGCTTTAGCATGGCCTGTCAGGACGGGTTTGGGGGTAATATGCTTCATGCTTGGTAAAATCCCATTGTCCACGCTTTCAGCCCGGGCACCTCTCATTGATTTGGAGAAGACGTGTGCCACGGTTAGCTGCGGCTCTCAGATAGAGGGACTATCCTTCAGAAACCTTAAAAAAACAAAAAGGGACAATGAAACCGAGTAGAAGCAGGAGAGCATCTGGCCGTGGTCAAACAATTGGGCAAGTGCTGGAGGGCGAGATGGGCTCCGAGGAGTGGGAAAACGCCGCCTCGGCCGAGGAAAGAGCAGCGTGGGCCGAGGAGGTGCAGCCGGCCAAGGTTGGGGGAGCACCGAAGCCCGCAAAGTGTGCCTTTAGAGAAAGAATAGCTTTCACCGGGAGGAGGTGAAATATAGTTTATCAAGGCGTAAAACTCTCCATAGCAACTAGGAACTAGCGGTTAACAAAAGCACCATACATTTTGGGCAGTATAATTTATCCACGGGGGGGATACGGGTGCGGGGGAAGTAGGGAGAGGTTTATTTTCTACCCCAAAATTGTCTCGCACAAATTTCAGAAGCACTAAATTCAGCCTTTTTTTTTTTTTTTTCCTTTACTCCAATGCATAAAAAACGTATAAAAATATTGTTTTGCAAAAGCTGTTGGGCAGTGGATAGTTCAATCCTAATCAGATTAACAGAATGAACTAGCAGTCTCTCATGCCTTGGAGCTGCAAACATGAGCAGCCCAAGGCTGGGGGTAAGACTAAAACTTCAGGCACGGGAGTTCAAAACAACTAAATAGTGATACGAAACCACAATTCAGACCCTGTGAGGAAAGCTGGGGGGTCTGAAACCATCTGCAGTGCATCAGAGTTACATAGACCCTAACCATGGTCTCCCCTTCCTACCTTACACACGGGTTAATACCTTTATCTTTTGGAAAAGATCTTGACTAATCACTTGATCAACTGATCGGATTAGCTTTCCGTATTACCTTTTGTTTTACCTGTAGATAGGAGAAGAGAGGAAGTGGCTTTGCTCTGGTTAAGGGTTTCTTTGGATTTTTTTTCATTATCTGCGCTTCCATGCATTATCAATCCTACCTTCTAAGCTGCTTTTCAGTTACAGGGCAGATGCGGGCTGTGTGGTTCCTTCTGCTGTTGAAATAGAGGAAATAATGAGAAAAAACGAGGTGCTTGGGCAATCGGACAGTATAAACACTTACATTTCCTACCTTGAAGGAGAGTGAGAAAGAAAACTAGGTGCGAAATGCCGTTTAAAATACATAGCTACAAGGAAGCTGAAGCCTGCATATGTCAAAAGGAGAGCTCTGGGCGAGAACTGTGAATCTCGGATTCCAGAAAATAGCTCAGGAAGATTAAAATTTGAGGAAAAATGAAAATAAAAAATTAAGAGCTGAACAAGGGAAACGCGGAGTTTAGCCTGACAAACTTTTCAGTGATGTGTCTTAGACTGCCATAACGGTGAAGAGGTAGGTACATAGCTATGCAGTGAGTTTTCCAAAAGGAGACTTTCCCTGTTCTGGGGTCACAGCATTACTTATGTGTCTTGTAGAGGAGTCGAAAGAATGAAGAAATTAGAGCAGAACACGCATTTCCTTCCCCCTCTCTTCCCAATGATTCACTTAATCTGTTAATGTTCTTATCAGTTTCTCACTTTCTAGGAAGTCTGAGGAAGTTTCTGCTGCCCCTCCATCCTAAATGTCCATTTAGCAGATCAGCTTTTGGGTCATAGCATAGCGACACGTGGTCCCCGAGTCGTTTTGCTTTGAGTTGTCTACTCAAAGGGAAGCCCTGAATGATTTTCCCAAATATAGCAACATCTTCTCACCAAAGCTCACCAGATAAGCGGGACAATCTCATCACGGTAAATGTGCCACAGATACATATATTTAAGATAAGGAAAGAGATTAAATGACGTTATAGCAAAAGACATCCTTGGGTGACTGAATAAACTATTTGGTACAATTTGGTAGTAGTTTGCTATTTTGTTGCGCTATTAAGTGGGTAGTTCCAGGCAGATAAACTAAACGTTTTGGTGCGTCTCAAACAGGTTTTAAATGTTCCGTAATGCCTAAATAATGTGTTCATGTGTTCACCTTTACAGTGGGTTCCTATTTAGATGGTTGAATTTATCATCCGTTTTAGAGTAGCCTTAGATGTGGAATAAGACAAGATGCTACAGTCGAAAGGTAAATTTATTTTCATGAAAGGGGTCAATCTCGGAGTCTCTTGTTCAAAAGAACGTTCTCTGTTCCTCGGGATATTCTTGTTGACCTCCTTTAACTAGAAGAAGCTAAGACATACAACAAATAATGCATATATAAAAGCTTTAATCTTTTATAAAAAATCTGACAGGGTGTGGATAGCAACTGCAGCATAAATATATGTGATGGCGTCATTTAATTGGGAACATCCCATCATAATTTCCCGACGTTTGCTGGGTAATGGGAATCTCCCTCCACTGGCACACGGTTGCACGCCAGATTCAGACAACAGTGAGCTGAGGTGTCTGGTACCTTCTAGTTTTAGTATCACATGCGCTGTCTAACGGGTAGAGGATTCGCTTCAGATGTGAAAATTGAGTGATGGATGGAAGTATGGAGAAAGAAAATCAGAGCTAAAATTCACAGAGGATCGGGCTTGGCTTTTGTGATAGGAGGCAAAATAACACAAATTAGAAGAAAGGGCAAAAAATGTAGTACAGAGGCGCCGTTCCTATTCAGTGAAACAGCTGGGCAACATCTGGAACTGAGTCCTTTTGCTTATCGAGCATCGCACAGCAAGCACAGCCACAAAACATTTAAATGGGAAATTTCGGCGTTCCCTCCGCCTAGATTAACAAGAACACCCGGATTAGGGGGCTTTCCAGTGCCTCTCTGGAGATGACAAACGGAACTGTGAAATGTTACTTTAAAAAACTCTTCGAGTTGTCGGTGGAAGACAAATGCTTTTTCCCTGCGAACAGGGAGAAGTCTTTTGTGAGGAAAGGCGGCGAGAAGGCGGCTGTGGCAGAGTCCCCCGCAGCCCGCACCCCTCAGCCCCCAGAGAGGCTGCCCATCAAAACTAGGTCAGGCTTTGGCGTCCCTTACTTTGAAAATCAAGCTAATCAGCCAAACTAGTTGCCAAACGGCATTTGATGAAGCCCAGGATCCCCCGGCCTACGCTCCCACCCTCCCTGACAACACCAGGTAGCTTCTCACATAGGACCCTGTGTTGGTGATTCCTTCTCCCCGCGCTGTGGCCCTGTCACTCAGGACAGCCATCCCGCTGCCTTGGGGGCTGAGCAGGTTCAGATCTCCCTCATCACGCAGAGAGTGGATGCCCGGGCAGTGAGGGAGGCGGTCCCCAGAGGGATGCGGGCACCAGCAGGGCAGGGCGGGCGGGCGCGGCGCTCCGCACCCCCTGGGAGCAGCTACGGGATCAAGCCACAGCGTCGCATCTGACACTGGAGAGGGGACATGGGACAAAACTCCGGAGCCGGGTCCGGCTGGTTTTAGGGGGGCTGGATCAGGCCCCAGGATTCCCCGACTGGAGGTGACCGATGCTCAGGCACTGACAGCACCGGCAGACCCAGCCCCAGCCCCGCCCGGGGGCTGCCGTGCTCCACGAACATCCTCCTCCGCAGATTCCCTTTATTTCTGCCCACTGGTGACCCAATCGCAACTTCCACGACCTAACGTGCAGCCTGCCTGCTTGCTTACCTTCTTTCTCTAATTAAGCATTCTGAGTATTTCTGAGGGAAGGCAGCTACTTGTGGGAATTCAGAAAGACACGACTGCTTTTAGAAAGCTTTTTAGGAAACCTGTGAAAGTGTTCAGTTTGGGATTGCAGTATTTTTGCACATGCATAGGAGATAGAAAAAATAAACCAATTTAAAGGAATACCTCAGGGAGGGAGAGAAATAAATTCAGGATCATTCAGCAGTAAAACAAAAGACCAACAAAATATTTTCATCTTAAAAGAGTGGTCACTGAAGAAATCTCTTTCCTGATATCAAATAGGATATTTTGAAGAGATTTTCCTGAAGGAAGCACCTCTGAGGTGTTTATTTGCTTCTTCAGAAGCAGGATCCTTTTGCTGAGTATTGTCGTACCACCAACACAGTAAAAATACAGCTGGAGAAGCAAGGAGTGTTGACATACAATTTAATAGTGACTTTCTCGAAGTACAGGTTATTTCCACCTGACAGTGAGACGTTGTTCGAAAATAACAGTAAGAATTTTGCCACTGTACTTTCTCATGACTCGTAAATAAACCTAAACTCCACTAATATTATCCTCACTTTGGAAAGTTTACAATACAAGTACTGCAGGCTACTAAGATCACTCCACTGACCCTCATCCATACTACACAGTTATTGCCAAACTGATTTTCTTTATTATTTCTCAGACCCAACACTTTTAAAAAGGAGAATGCAGCACCCCTAATTTAAATGCCAGTTTCCCTCTCCTTTCCCCAGCACCAGCACCCCCCCCCAAAAAAAAAAAAAAAAAAAACAAAAAGAGACAAAGAAAAAAAAAAGGGGGGGCGGGAGGAAGAGAAAACAAGAAAAAAAAAAAAGGTGGCAAACTGTCTTCTAAAGTGAAAGAAATTTGAGAAGTTTGTAGGAAAATGGTATAAAGGTGACTAGACCAGTGCTGTCTCCAGTCCAACCTGCAAGTCTTCTTGCAGGTTATTTTTCTCTAGTACAAATGTAATTTAATAGCAGAGATAGATATTGTTTCAGTTTCAGCTATCTGCTCTATACTCCGGTCTCATTCTACACTAGATGATTACCTTACTGTCCTATATGCACAATTTAAAGGGAATTACCTATTACTTCAATTATTTGTTTCTTATCAACTGATGTTACACTACAAGGATTTGCATTGAAAGGACACAAAGAAAGAGCAAGTCATGGCACATTGCCAAATAAAAGAGTAATGTTCTGGTGAATTTAGCCCAAATAATTTACTGCTATATGAAAGTGGAAAAGTGGAAGGTGAACCCTTTGACCAATAAATCTCTTCTGCATGTGAAACCCTTATCTTGTCCCCTCCAATATATTCCACACTAGGAAGCCATCATCATTGGCTCTGGTTTGTTATTTGTAAACCTTGATCTTCTGCACTCGGTGTCCTAAATATGGATAATTAGCATCAGTTTATCACGCCTCTGCATATTTTCTCTTCTCTCCAAACATGCATGCTTCTATTGGCTGCCATTCTGTCACAGAAGATTATGGAGACAGATTGCAGAGAATGAATGTGCTAAACGAGATTAGGAAGGAATAGAAATAGCAACTTGGCCAATAAATTCCTCGTGAGAGCCTTATCATACAATTACACGTTGACTTGTTTCACACTCTCCCAGCCTCTTAATCCAACGCCCCCACCAAGAATAAAATTTCACTAATTTCTGAATTACTGCATATCCTCATGACTTGTCACTGAGAATGCTTGGAAGAAGCAACACGGTCGAAAATAGCACATCAAACTTCCATAAAGAAAAGAAACTTTACAGACAGAAATCAGCTTAGCTCTAAACCGTTTGTGGCCCTATATAGAAGGTTTGAAGGGTCAAGACTTCAACGTCATACATGTTCCTCTACGCTTTTACTCCCTAACTCCTTACATTTGGTGTTACGTCATCTTTTAGAGGGACTTGAGAATCAGAATATGCTGCGCTGTTGCTGCTGAACTCTCTTAGAAGTCCATCTGCTCTGCAACCAACTCTAACCAAGGAGCCCTTACAAACTCATCAGACGCCCAGTGCCACAAACACTTACTGCTGTCATCAGTTTCTGGGACAGTCTTGAAAATGCTATAATGGTGCCCAAAGCATGACAGTAAAGTGAGACAAAGTCCTGCTGAACTTACACAAAACATCTACCAACTCTTTCTGTTGTTAGTTCTTTTCATTCTGCCACTGTTATTTCAATGTGGACATCAAGAAAACATGATTTCTGTGACGTACTTAAGAGGCATGGCAAAGCCCTTCAGGACACACCATCTCTGGAAATGCTGAAAGTCTGCATTTCCCTCCTTTATACGAACCCAAGAGGAGGACTCGCAAAAATGTTAATGTTGTACTAATGTTGTTTTCATTGTTTTAGTTATGTGCAGAAGGGCATAAATGGAATGAAGCATTCCGAGATCTGAAGAGAAGGCCTTGCTCATGGATTTGCACTCACAGATTTGATTCCACAGCACCCTTGTCTTACAGTTTTAACAGATTTAAGGATATTTTACAGCACTTATTATCGTAAAAGAGCTGCTTTAGAAAACAAGGTGTTTGTATAACTTGAGTAATCATTTCCCCTAATAAACATGAATCTTCAACCACATACAGACAGACTTTCAGAACCTGGATGAAAAGTATGACCAAGTCAAGCTATGCATTCCGGTCTTGCTGAGCATCACTTCTGCCTGTGCAGTCAGATATTGGGAAAGTTTTAACATAGCTGTGAGGTAGCACATGTTGCCAGCCTTAAGGATGCTCAAAATAAGGTGATTCCCTCTAGTGGGACCATCTCTGAATGTTTTTCCCGGGGGCGGAGGGGATCCAGGTGGCAACAGGGCATCCCTGTTGTCAAACCCATCCTGCAAGTGACACAGATCATGATGTGCTCTGTGAAAACTCCACGCCTGGGCCCTTCGAGTTATCTTCTCAAGAACTGGGTAGTGGTGGTGGGGTTGTTGATGATTTATTTGTTTTATTTTATTTTATGATTTGTTTTATTTTATTTTAATTTTTAACCTGTCCATTGCTTTTGTTCGACTCTCCCATGGAGTTTTGATTGGTGCTCCATTACCTCCAAATGGAAAGCCTGACTGCATTTGAGAGTCCTCTTCATCCATATGATGTACATATGAGTGCATTCCCATCAGAGCCTTAAAACCATATCATTGCAGAAAAGATTGAGGTGACAGAAGCGTAACCTTGTGGGATGGACAGCAAGACAGCCTGCTTGCTACCTGTTTGCTGCCACAAGAGCCATATAAAGTAAAACAAAACAAAAACAAAACCAACCAAAACAAAACAAAACAAAAAAAGACCCAAAACAAAACCAAAACCCGAACCCTTATTTCATTCTTCCTTTTCTTGTTAGGCATGCATACATATTCACATGCACGTATATCTATACACACAAATATATATACGTATATGTGTATGTATAAATGTACACACACATCTCTCGAGTGAATTGGTTCTCTGCACTGGGGAGAGAGGAGTTTGCCATTAATCTGGGAACAAACCGCTAACCTCGGTGACTGGTATTTTAGCTTTTCTTTTCTCCCTTCTCCCAGTGCGGGGAGAGCAGTAAAGCTTGTGTGGACTGATTGTGAGGGGCTCTGCTGGAATTTGGCAGGCCAGGGGCTTGGAGAGAAGCCCCATGCTGACTCCTATTCAGCGGGCCAGTTTTCTGCGAGCTTTGGAAGTTTCACTCAGCCGTGCACTCAATGGCTTCACAAAGCTGATTACAAGCTTCAGCGCATTCCTGAAGGAGCCAAAAGCGACGCAGGTGCAAACGAGCCGAGGGAGCCCCTTATCCCGGTGACAGAATGGGACAAGCTGGGAAAGGCTTGGACCACACAAATCCAAGGCTCACCAGGCAGCAGCAAGTCTGCCTTGGGAACCGGGGATCATTATCCGCTCCATTCAGCGGGGACCCAGCGGCGGCAGCGGCACGTCCCGGGGCCGGGGCCGGCTCCCGTGGCTCCCCGGCTCGGGTGGGAGCCGCGCCGCTTCCTTCGCGACTGCCTCACGCGAGGACCTGGGGTACCCCTGCTCCCCAGAGCCGATTTCTACCCCAGCGCCTGCCAGGCTTCCTTCAGCCCGACGCCTGGAGCACCTCAATGGGTTTTGCCCCGTTGCCCCACTAAACACGAAAATCTCCCCCATATTTTCCTCTTTTCCTCCTCCCTTCTCCACATAAACGCAGTGCTTAAGGGTCTGCCTGGAAATCCAGCGCAGAGAATGCACTCATCCGAAATGGCAGGTTTCCCCCACAGCTGAAGTTCTCTAACAAACATCCTATTTTGAAGACTGCCTTTAATTCCGGAGAGAAATCAGCCGAGAGTGCACACATCCCCCCAATTACTCGATTCCCACAGAAACCTCCCGCCATACAAACGCATGGTGAATGCTCTCGGGCTCCGTGAGAGCAGCCCACGGGCCCTGCCCCCCCGGGGAGCGAGGGGTGGTGGAGAGGCGAGGGGGGTTTCAGTGCCGGAGAGGGTGAACCGTGATTCCTTTTAATTAGGGGTTCTCGGGGGGAGTTCCTCCCGCGCCACCTTTCCTCTCTCCTAGCCCTTCCCCACCAGCCGGGAGGAGAAGCTGCACTTCGCTGCGAAATTAATTACGGCCCTTCCCCGCTATCAATTACGGAGGAATCAGCCTTTCCTAGGGAGAGGAGAAATAATCAAAGGGCTTTTCAATCTGGGGGGGACCCCGGACCGCCGGGCACATCATGCGGCAAGGGGACTGCCGCGCTCCTGGTTTCATATGCAAATAGCGAGCTGCCTCCGGGTTGTCATTATGGGTTTAATTTTTTTATTTCCTTTTTTATAATTTTTAATGTTATTATTGTCTCGGCATTTTAATAGCCACATGCCCTTCCCTTGCAGCGAGTTTTCCTTGGCTATCAGCCACGCCGCTTCTTCCCAGGGCGGGCTGCCTCCCTCCCCAGCTCCCACCCCACGTCCCTCTTCATTTCGCCCTATGGAAATGAAAGCGGCTCGGCTGGGCATCTGATATTAAAGCGATCCTCAGGGCCCAAGGCTCGCCCTCCCAGCTCCTCGCAGTGGCCGTGCCTCCGCATGAACACGCGGGAACCCCCATTCCCCCCAACCTCCTCGGTTCCCCCGGTTCCCCCTGGTCCACGCAGCCCATTTCAGGCCCGGGAGATGGTGAGGAGGCCGCGGTGCGGTTGCTTGTGCGGAGCGTACCGCCTGCGAGCGGTTGCCTTGGCAGAAAGGTGCAGCTTTCTGATGTTCTTTTGTCTGATAACTAATTCAAGTTAATGCGATCTTTATGTAAAGCTAACAGCGGATAATTGTCTATTTTCTCGCCAACAATCTCCATCACAATCACTTATCTGGAAACCTGCGGTTGTATTAATCGTTATATTCCCCGAGATAAGCGTCTCTCGAATTATCAGTAAACACTGGAGGGAAATTAAACAAACTCCAGAGCCACTTAAGTTTCTTACGCAGCTTTTATCCCCCCCTTCTTTTTGAGGGGGAACCCCAAACCATCCTGGGACCGGAGCACAAGATGAAAGGTGTGTGTGTGTCTGTGTGAGTATGAGACAGTGGAGAAGGGTATTTTTGGGATAATTTTGGGGTCATTCTGCAGAGCCGGGTCCCGCTGAAAGCGCATTCCTTTCGAGGTGCCAGTATTGCAGGGGCAGGCACCTCACGCCCCGCTCGCCGGTCCTTAGCAGCCCCTGGGACCTTGTTGGCAATCCTTGTAAATCATGTAATTAAGTGTATTAGTCGCTGCAGGGGAAAGACGAGCAGCTAGGAGAGAATACACCGAGAGATTAAGCAGAAGTCGCATGGGTTTAGTTAGGTCTGCTCTAAGAGAAGGAGAGAGTTTCGCTTCCTTCTGAGAATCACCGTATTAGCACAATTATTGGCAATATTTATACTAGAGAGTGATCTGAACCCCAGGAGGGTAATAGAGAGTGCGAGAGAGCGAAACTACTGTGGGAATATGTTTTACTGCTCAGATCCCATCAGTTCCGTTAGGTGTAAAGAAATTATAGCAAATTGTGCTGGAAACCCCTCCAGGGAAAACATACTTGTATGACAAAGATTTTGTCTTTTTGAGATGAAGTCAAAACATCGGTGTCAACTGAAACTCATTTTAGGGGCGCTGCCGTGTGTGTGTTTACTCGAGTACCTAGGGGGCGGGGGGGGAGGGGGGAAAGAAGAATGAAACCCCCAAACCATTGCATTTCAGTTGGGAATCTGGGCCAGCAGAGAGTTTGCAGCTTCTCCCGGGAAAAGGAGGCGTGCTCCAGCCTGCACTGCTTCCCTGCTTTGCATTTCTGGGAGGGTTTTCCATGTCGAAATCTCTTTATGAACATTAAGTAATTAATCCTGGCAGTTAGCTACGGAGCAGGCACCAAGGGATTTCAGAACTCGCCTCTGTGATGAGCTTTATTTATTGTCTTATGATTTTTAGGAAGCAAACTTTGATTCACAAAGGTTTCCAATGTCACGGCTCCCATCTTAGCCTAGGGAAGGTGAGAGCTGGAACGGAAAGAAAAGAAACAAAACAAAAAAAACCAACCAAACAAAAAGCCAGCAATCCCCCAAAAAAACAAAACCACAAGACAACCAAACACAATAACTCAATGAAACACACAAACCTCCTGTTACTGGTTTGTGTGTCAAGGCAGAGCATTTCCAAATATGATTAGTTTCTTTGGAAAAAAAAAAAAAAAAAACCCTAAAAAAACCCACAACCCAAAAAAATCCAATTTAAAAAATCCTTTAAGTGCTTCAATTCTGGAACTATTTCTCTTGCACTAAAAGTTCCCAGGGTAGCTTTTCCTTATGGCATTTGAGAATCATCCCATTTCATCTCTCACCTGAATCTTGTCATCTGTGCCATCTTGAAGTGATCTGTGAACAATGCTGGTCCCTTGGACAGCCCAAGCTGGTCAATCAGGCAGAACAGACTATGCAAATGGAATGGAAAGGCGAAGCGATGAAGAACAGTGGCCCCCATTGTCTTGGGCATTTCAAAGCGAAGACCAGCTGCAGCAGGCGTTGCTGTCTCGGACCCTTGGTTGCTACTCTAATGTCATCATTGCAAAACATCACATTTTGAAAACTCTACAGTCTGAATGCATGAGCAGCCCTCCACAAAGATTTCACTTTGCCGTGACATCTTTCGAAGTCACCCAAAAGCAGGAAAAAAAAGGAAAAAAAAAAACCCAACCCACAACCACTGGGGACTGGGATCCCAGCCACATTGCTAGCTCTCATCCCTCATTCCGTTTCCCTGCACTCCCAATAACTGCGGTGCAGCTGACACTAAATGCCTTTTGCAACCTTGTGGTGAATGCCTCGCCTTTCTTGCTGTTTTTAGAGTAAAACTGGACGATGATTTAAGTTGCATTTAACTTATTTTCTGTCAGGTCTCTTCCAGGCACTCCAATGAGCTAACACAGAGGAGCAGTCAGTGAAGTATTTATTCACAATTGCTTCCAAAACTTCAGATATGCAGGGCTTTCAAAGAGTCAGACAGTGCCTTTGCAAGTGATTAAACCATCAGCTAAGCTGGGTATTTACAGTCCTTCAGGAGCTTTTTTTTTTTGCATACTCTGTTTCTTAATACTCTCATGCTGTTGCTGCTCCTGAATATTGCTGCCAGCCCTGCTCCAGTTCTGCTTCCCAGTATTGGTCCCAAAGTTAGCCCTGCCATGAGAAACCAACTTTCACTGCAGCAAAGCTGGGGGCTGTCGAATTATTAATGTGTGTTTTCAAGGGACTAAATCATTGTCCATGTTTCACTTATTGTTCCTTTTCATTTTCTTTTGTCCATAGGCGACATTTGTGATCACCCTATGATGAGCAGAGAAAACTCCCCTCTCTTCCACCCTCATGCCCGGAACTTGTACTCAAGGAGCTAAGGTCTGTGCCACCTGTATCTTAAAACGCTGGGGATTACCTTTCCCTCCTCTCCATCTCTTATCGCGCAGGAATTACTGAATCCAAAGCTTCTTCTCCAACTTACTATAGTTAGCTTATGAAGACGGATAGTGCAATAGCCAGCCTCAGATGCTGCCTACTTCATAGATGGAGCAGTCACATATTTTAATGGTCATTCTTGAGTGCAGACTATGTTCAGTGTTCATGCAGGAACAGAGAAGAAAGTTCCATCGGACTAAGAAAGCTAAGAAACTCTTAATTACATTCTTTACAGGACCAAGAATAATTAGGTGCTTCTTCCCTGCTCCTTTTGCTTGGGTAATGCAATCTGTAATAATCTCATGTAGACTACAAAGGAAGTAAAGGATAGACTTATTTTAAACTAAACTTTCAAAGTGCAGTGTGTCAGTGAAAAGGAAAGATTGAGAGTAACAAACAAAATCAAAGAGAGGTTGAAGCGAATGGAGCAAACAAATTACTTCATAGGTGCCATTTCATCTTCTGGCTGGAAGTTTCTTTCTCCCTGCCAGAGGGAGTTTTCCAAGGACAAGTATTGGATTGAAAGAAAACCAGTTTCCAACTATATCAGCCTCTTGGTCAAATGAGTAACAGCAGGAATGCAGCCTGCTACCTGCTTCATACAAATGTTTCAGTAGAGATGATACCTACTGTAAGCACCCTTCCCTGCCAGGTATTTGTTAGCAGATGTCTCCAAGACTCTATCTTCTATCAGTTCATTTGATAGGAGAAAAACTTTACCTACTAGACAAATGGATCCCCTCAAATCTATGCCCTTGAAGGTCTTGGACATGCTTCAGGTCTCCTCCAGGCCCCTCATTTGCTAACCTGAATCAGAAATCCAGATGAAAAGCAATATTGTGAAGTCAATGCCTACACAGAGGACAACAGCAATGTGCATGGCCAGGGGCCAAATGCCTTGTTACTGTAAGTGGGTGTATCTCCATCTGGGCACACCTCTTACTTGCAGAAAGAGGTTGTGAAGGAGGAGAATGCAGTGACTTTCCAAGAGGAGCAGCTGTTCCTCATGCTTCCTGTGGAGGTGTTGCCATGGAGCTAAGCAGAGTTGGGGGTCCCCCCTGTGAGCATAGCAGCTCCCATACCATGGTGGGATGGATGACATCCTCAGGGCCCAGGACATGGAGGGGGGAGCAGGGGCCCACAGGATCACTCCACCATCCTTGACCCAGACGTGCCCCTCTCCTAGAGCAGCCCTATTCTCAGCCCATGTTGCCAGCTGGACCTCACTCCTTCACAGCAGCCTGCCGGCCTCACACCTAGGGGTGAGAAACCGGAGGTGAGTTAGCCACCCCTCACTCAGGTCTGCTTTCCCTCCACAGCACAGTTTGATTCCCATCACTCCAGATTTATGGGCTTGGCTCTGCCAGGAGGGAAATGGCCCCAGACGTTCCCCTTGGGCAGGGAGCTGGGATAACCAGGGGCAACCTCCCTTCTCAGAGACCCCAAGTCGCCCTGCCAACAGGAGCTATTTGGAAACAAGAGTAGCTCCTCCTTTGAGGAGCTAAACTTTGCTTTTCGCTCGCAGCTGAAACTTCTGCCCCTTTCCCCTACCAACCGCAACCCTCGTACATTCAGGCACAGTTATCTCTGCTCCTGCACTGACTGTATTTTTCATGTTTATTATCAGCCAACCCAATGTAGTGCCATCTGGCAAATGTACACACGGGGAGAAGAAAACCATATATTCAGCAAATGGAGCATACAGGGTTTAGGTTTTGTTTTGTCTTGTTTTTCTTATTCTTCCAGTTTTCATTTAAAATTATGTGGAAGGGGTATCAGAGCAATTCACCCTCATGAAAAATGATCAAAACTCCCAGTTATGAAATTCAAAATTTCAGGAGAGTGCTGATGCCAGGAAAGGACAAGAACATCCCTTCTGTTGAAACATATTTTCTTCTTTTCCTCCTCATGTGTTTCATTTCACCTTGTGTTCAGATAAGGAACACTTAATACTTTAATACTTTATATGTATTTATAAAATATATATATATATTTAATACTTTAAATGTTTATGTTTACTCTTTTTACCCAGGATTTGTTCTGGTCTTTCAAATCATTATTTTACTGTAAGACACGTATTTTGAACAAGTGTTACGTAGCAAACCACACTCCTCTGAAACACTAGAGCATTGCAAGCTACTCTGCAGCCCTCAAAACCTATGCTATTTTCACTGATACATTAAAAACTGATATAAAAATACATCTGCAGTGTAGATGTAAAAAAACCAGGTAGTATTTTCAATGAAAGCTAACACCTATCACATTGCCACCTTAATTCAAAGATAGTTCTGTAACAAAGTTGTATAATCAAAGCATTTTTCCTCCCTGATAATTCATACTCTAAGATTCATACTCTAAGTGGAGTTGCCCATGGAAAAAATACTACAAAACGTATTCTATTACTTGATTAATTTTCTTTCAAATTTTACTTTACTTCTGTCTAATTACTGTATTGTGATCTAAGTCAGCATTCTTAAATTAACTATAAACTTTAATTTTGAAGAAACCCTACAAGTTCATGATAATGATGAAATTTGAATTACTGTCAGTTATTGTGTAATGTCTACATCATGGAAAAGCAAACCTTCAGGTATTTTAATTCCATTTGCATAGCATTGTGTTTTTCCTGTTTCATTTTTCAGAGTAGAATTCTTTGTCATTTCCAAACTATAAAAACATTGCTAAAAAAACCCTGTTGGGGATATATATATATATATATAGTTTTCCCCTAAATTGAACTATGGCTTTGATGGAAATATGAAATAAAATGATTCTTGGGACTAGATTGTCAGTTACTCAGATTTGCTCAGATTTGTTCAGAAAAGTATCTTGCTTTCCAGATAGTTGCAGAGAGGTAAAACCATTCTCAGATCCTGTTAAAATAAAGACAGACATTTCAGTGGAATTCATACAGTATCTGTATGTTGAGCTAGATTCTAGTCTCACATCTGTTTAAAATTCAATATATTCTTTCCTCAAGCCCTGATCCAAGGCTGAATGATGTCACCATAATGACTTCAAGTGGGCTGTGGATCAAGGCCTTTTACACCATCATGCCTCGTGCCACTAGGCTGAGAAAGACTATTTTTACTACATCTTTCTTCTCCTGTGAAATCAGTTTCATTTGGAATGAATTAAAAATGCTTGATCAGAGATGCTCTGGGTTGCTTTTTATGACATACCGTTCCTTTTAAATATTTCCCACAAATGCAATTTGATAGCAAAATAAAAATTTACACTTTCTTGTATGTTTCTTCTTATCTTTGGTTTGGAGGTGAATCACGCTTTACTTTTACATGTATGTGTTCCTTGTCTTACTTCTGGCAACAGAGCATTGCGATTTTTATGTAAATAACCACCAAAAAGAGAATCTATTGTAAAATACAATATATGACAAATTCATTGAAACAAGCAAAATAATTTAAATAATGGTTATTCAATAAATGTCAGGAAAGCAATCCTACACCTTCACTGATCTAGGCTGCTATGCAACTTGGAAGAAAGCAATCAAGGGATAGTTTTTATGCAGTACTATATAGAGCCTGTTCCAGTTGTTATGTACACAATTAGAAATTCACCAAGTCTTACCAAAGAAGGACATAAACAATCACAATTAAAAACTCAAATCTCTCTCTTCTCTGTACAGCAATGTGTATGGAGAAAAAGAAAAAAAGTGGCTTTTTTTGGTGGTGGCTCAGATGAGCTTCAATTAAACTTAGCTTTAACTCTGAGAGCTGCAAAGGAAAGCAAGCAGAACTTTGCCACTTGCCATTAGAGGCTGTTTTACTTACAAACCAGTAGAATTGCTTTTAAGCATCTCCAACAAAAGAAGTAAAAAAGAGAAATCAAAGTGGAATGCTACAAGTATAATGCAAAATCCTTACATGTCAGTAAGCATTAATAGGTAAAAAAGCAAACTTGAATCTACCCATTGCTCAATGGGTAACACAGCAAACTTGAATCTACCCATTGTTTTCCTTCATCCTGTATGCACCGGGCAGGTTGAATTATAACAAAATCTTGTCATACACGACCTCAGTTTTCAGATTTTACAGTGTTTCCATAACTATTATTAGTTTGAGTATCCAGAATCAATGTAGTTTGGTTAAATGATCTGTAGTCAATGAATTTCAGCAGTGATCAGACAGCGGCAGAATATTTCCATATGTTGAAACTATCTCATGCCACTTACATGAGCAGAAATGGCAGAACAGGCTTGCCTCATTAAGCTGCGTCTGGGAAGACAATATGTGAGGAAAGAAACCCCATCATAATTAAGCATCCCATCCAGATTATCATATTAATGTTAGGCCATTATAAATGGTGGGTAAGTGAAGCAACGTTTCTTTTCCGCAGTAAGTGCTCTGAAAATTTTAAGGAATTAAAATTCCTGAAAATGTTTTCCAGCTCACCTACTTTCAACGTCAAGTTTAGCCCTTGATTTCCCTATTTATTCCTCTAACTCTCCTGAAGCGGCCTTCAAAATGCATAAGCATGGATTTATTGTAAACTTTGCTGTTGCAGCTTCACTGTTGTTCTGATCATTTCAGGACAAATGTGACAGTTTAAACTAATGACTGAACATCTATTGTGTTAATGCTGTTTCCTGGTTATCTAGTTATTATTTATTTCCTGCTTGTTCTATTGTTTCTTGCCTCATGAAGACTCCTGTTTGCTCTGATAAAATTCCTTATAACACGACTGCAACACCAGGGGTTGGGTAAAAGGGGTCCTCTGAACGATAACACAAAGAGCACATAAAGAATCCATCACAGCAGTCAGTAGCATAATGCAATTTATTTTCACTAGACATCCTCTTCACTACTGGATTAGTCACTTCACTAATGAGCAAATGACCCATAACTCACAGGAGTGGGAACTTAATGTGCAGGTCCTGCCTTCTTCAGTGCAGATGAACTGCAGCGTGCTCACCATTATAGGGTCATTTAATATTTATGGCTCCTTCCCATCTTTCTTGGGCATTCCATACTCTGTGGGAGTTTCAGGTGGGTGAAAAATGCAGGACCCAATGGCGAAAGAGATACCAGGCTTTATATTGGTTATTGTTTCAGAAAACATTAAGAAAAGATGCATCTTGCATCTAGATTCCACCAGGAGCCTATAAGAAGACAATGAACTTGTTTTAAGGAGCAATCTATGTTCATGCTTCATCCACATTCAGGATTTCTACCACATCGTTTCTACCACTATGCGCTAGGCATCTTTTGAATTTGTTGTCCAGATCTCACTTTAGCATGGCTTCAATTTTAAAGAGAATTTATCAGGTCATTCAGTGCATGAATGCAGCTTCTCTTCCTGTGCTAAGAAAAGTTGACACTGTGAAATCTAAAAAATTCTGAGTTTGTCAGAAAAAGGAGAGTTTACAGTTTCAGTGGAATCAAAGAACTTGAAAGATCTTGCTACTAAATGCGTTATTTTTTCTCTTTCCTTAATTTCACATATTGATTATATGTATTTATAGACCAGAAATTTCAGTCTATGATTACTAATTATTAATAACTCAGAGTTCAGAATAAAATTCAATCAGAAGCATAAAATATTCAAATTTTTGAACTTGGTGGACCACCCTATGTGACCAGGGAAGCAGAAATGAAAGCAGAAGTACATTCTGTACTTCATTTAGTAAAGAATGATGGCAAGATTTCCACACCCAGCATTATTAACATTTTAAAGTAAATTCCAGTACTCATTTTGTACACTTAAACCAGAAATATATTCCTAGAGACAAAATAACTTTCAGCTTTGACAGTAAGGTTTAATTTCTTCTGCAGAAATCCCCAAGATAAGTTTATCCCCAACTTTATACCTGGCAGATCAGAGAATATTTACCTGCCTGACGCAATAAAACCCATTGTAATTAGAAGGATTCTAAGCCTTTTTAAATATTCTAAGCCTTTACCCACTTACACATAAGGACAGAAAATAAAATTGTTTCCCTTTTCTCAAATCCTAAATAAGACCCCGGACCAAATCCCACTGAAACCAGCTGTATTCTTTCCTATTGACTACCATAGATCTGAAATCAGGACATATCTGCAGTTTTCTGTTGTCCTGCATCGGTGATGGTTTTGTGCAAAACCTTGGATAAAGTATTGCCAGTGGCTCTCAGCATAGAATTAGCTGAGCAGTAAAACGGAATGATTGGCCTGCTGTTATGTTATGTATTATGTTTTATTGATGTAGCAAGTACTATAGGTGTTAGGTCTATGAATACCTCTGATCTTTCCTGAATTAATTCCTCTTTCAAATCAAAAGCCTGTGCCTGAACTGGAGTATACCTTAGAAACCTGCTTTATTTGGAGTATTTTCAAGGATGAAAAATCTACCACAGTCTTCAGTAGACAATTTCAGTGGTTGTTTGCCATCACCATTGACCATTTAGACCTTTTTTTAGTCAAAATTTGTCAAGCTTGAAATTCCGGGTGCAGTCTAACATATATTCCTTTGTCTCCTAGACTGAAGAGTCCTCTACAGTCATCCTTCTGCCCCCATATAGATACTTAAGTGATCAAGTCACCCCTTAACCTAGGCTTTAATACAATTTATCTAGACCAAGTACCTTCCCTTTCTTCTATGTACACTGTCAGTAATGCTTTCCGGTCTTTTAACCATGCTACTTGCTGTCTTCTGAAATCTTTCCAACATCCTCTAGGTTTATAACAAGGTGTTCTCAAGCTGCTATGCAGAATTAAGGCTATTTTAAACCTGGAGTGGTGGCTTGTCTCAAGTTCTGATTAGAATTATATTAGTCATAAAGGCACTAGAAATAAATAGGAATTACTGTAAAAAAAAAAGGTGACATATCAGCTGGTACTTCAGGGTTAGAGCTTTATGGACAGGGCCTTAATGGGAAAATAAAAGGTACTGGTGTCTTCAGCACTGACAAAAGTCAGCCTCTTTGATCAGCCTTCTAAATACAGGTGTAGGAGCTTGACAAGAAGTGCCATTTCATAACCTAGAAAACTCCTTTTGTTTATTTGTAAATGTAGTTTAATGTCCTAAAATTTTTCGCATGGCTTTGGGTGAGGGCACCATTCTTCACCTTGCCCTTAGAAGGTTGCCTAATATTTGTGTCCAATGTTAAGGTTACTGCAGAAACACGGGCAACAGACTGATGCTGTGTAAAGCAACAATCCCAGTAAAATGTATAAAGCACTTTCCTTGGGGGCAAAAGTAACACATTAAATTTTATCATAATTACATATTCTTTAGAAAATTATGTTGCTATAATGTGTATCTACTATAAGATCTCCACTGCAACTGCTTCTTGAAAATGTTGCTATATTACATGATGAGGCTTATAAAACTTCTTTGAAGTATTTCAGCCAGTAATCGACAGTCAATGCATCAGTCTATTTCAGATATTTCATGCAATGAGCATTTGGCATTTCTCACTTTCTCACCCAATCACACTTGTATTTTATGAAGCTCTTCTAATAAAAAAAAAAATAACCCTGTCAAGTTTGAAGGAGTGAAATATCCTCTTTTTCTCTGTTTTGCTGAAATATGTCATACCAGTAAAGCAAGCAATTCCCTTGTAAAATTTTATATAAGTTAAAACAAACAAACTAACAGTTCAATGTGTTATTTAAGTAAAAATGCTCAGTTGCTTAGTATTCCCATGATCGAGTTTTTCTTCTAGCCTTTTCTGTCAGGCTTTTTGCTTCTGCTTTTGTTAGTTTTGTTCATGCTTTCAGCCTGTCACTGTTTCTTACACTCCTCTTGTTTTTCCTCTCTCCTCTATTTCCTTCTGTCTTACTAGGTCCATGCAGGATGAGCAGAAACACAGACTCCTCTGACCACCCTGTTTTTTGAACATGGGGTTTTGGTGCTCTAAGTAGAGGTAAGATAGAGAATGTCTGAGATCAGGGCTATGTTATTTGTTCAGAGAATTGAAAACGAGACTACACGGAGAAAGAAGGCAGGACTGAAAAGCAAAACCTGACAAGGGGATTTGAGAAACCCCTTTCTGTTGTGCAACTGTACAGTTAGTTTCTGCAGGAGGACTGTAGGTCTGTGCGGTCCCCCTACGCCCTGATCCTGTCAGGGTAATTTCTCTCATTTTACAACTTCAATGCTACACTGAAATTGTGACATGGTTTCATAAGTCAGTTCAGTGCGCAGCCATTTCACCTTCTCTTATCCCCCCTCGCTCCTGCAAGATGAGTCTAGGGTGCAGCAACAGCCACGAGTCAATCAAGGATGGCTCTGATTGTAAATGCCTGCAATGGTATAAATGGCAGTGCCGAAGGAGATTATATTCAGAGCCACATACATGCTGCAGAGGTCCCACCTCGAGATTAGCCTAAAATACCACCCAGATCTCTAGGTCCCTCCCAATTAGCACAGCCAGGCAATCTTCCTTCCACTACAGAGGCAAAGACGTATTTTTAGCTCAGTGCTGTGCTCTTTCTCCTGAACTCTTGGAGCCCCGCTGAGCCAATGGAGTCCCAATCAGTGGGCTAGCTCTGATGCTGCCCCTTCACAAAATTGCCTGTAAAGCCAGTTCAGCAAAGGGATCTGTAATGAGCTCAGCAGCTTGGGGCTCTCAGTAAACTGCAGTGGTGAAGTGAGTTCATGACTGAAATATTCACTCTTTTATTCATCAGTAGCACATCAATTAGTAGTTTAACAGGCAGAGGAAAGATACAGTGAGTGTTCATGGAATATCAGGCTGATCATAGCCTGCATTTGTTCTAATTTTGGCAAGATTTCCACATTTGGTACTTGAGGAGAGCTATTTTGTTAATTTTATTTTTCCATTCCCCATGCTACAGAGAACCTGACAACTAAGTTCAGTTGCAATGTATAGAATTGAAATATAAAGATTAGTAAATAAGAAATTAAAACAATTCTTCTTACAGAATGAACAACCCATGAAGAAAGAAAAATATCCTAAGATCCTATAGGATTCATATATGATTTATGATATTGTTGTTATACTTAGGCTTCTGGTTTATTACTCTCAGAGACCATAGAGCATTAATGGTTTGTCTTCTGTATGAAACACTTGTGAGTTAATCAGTGCCTCAAGTTCTTCAGTGGTTCCACACTTTCTTTCTTCTTGTCTTACAAAGAGCTGATTTTATTACTTAATTAGTTCCTCTGGTCAAGGACTATGGACCCAAGTGTTGTCAAATTTAGCAGAAAGAAACATCTGTCCACTCAGCCAGAGTTCTGCCCCATCAGCTGGAGGGATGGACTAACAGTTGATGGCAAACAGTATGTTCACCCAATGATGGGCTATTATTTAACAAACCAATTGGAACAGTTCAGGGGTTTTTGTATATTGTTGTTATTTATAAGTATTCAAGAAATAATCGCTGGGAACGTATTCCAGCCAATTCCAGCCTGTTGCAGGTTGGATCTGTGCCTTCATTATTCATGCTTGCTGCTTTCCCAGAGTAACTAGTTCCCTCAAGTCACATGGCGTTCTTTCTTGTCCATTACTGGTGAGTGGAACTAATAAGTAGGAGGGTAGAATGATGAATTAGTTTTTGCTTTCTCACTGGGAAATAGAGTCCCTTTTCTCTGTAGACAAGCCTACCCAGCTCAAGCTTAATATGTGATATTGGAAGTTCAAGATTCGCGGGTCCTTGACTCCCTCAGAAAGAGAGAATACTTTTTTGAAAGTCAGCAGCTATAATGAATATTTCAGATTCTAAAGTGCTTTTTTTGGTTTTTTTATTTGTTTGTTTGGTTTTTTTCCTCTTCTGTTCCATGGACTCTATGATGTGAAGTCACAAGCTTACGACAAATTTAATATTCATTCTAATTCATTACTATTGCAAAAATGTCTTATTCTCAAATATTTCCTTGCTCTGTTCTCAGATAGAAAAAGAACAAAACAGTTCAGAACTTTCTGCTATCCCTATTCTTTAATACAGCTGCATAATCACTGCTTTTTCTGTTACCTTAAAATGTATTCTGGGGATCAGCTTCAGTTCTCCTGACATCTGCTGCGTGACAGAGTGTTGACACCTTTTTCTGCTCAGTATCCCCCATCCCCCAGCAGTCTTTATTACAGCCCATCAGTAGGTTTTACCGGGCTTTACAAGCATCTCTGTGGCTTTGCTACACACTGGGGCTCCCTAGAAATGCGGCTTGGTCTCTCCACCTCATTCACCTTTTAATGGCTAGATTTTCAACATACACTGCTGTATTTCTCATAGTTCCATTTGTCTATATTTCCTGAGACTAAAATAGTCCTTTCTGACAAGGTGATATTATATTCCATGCTACAATATTTTCTTTGCATTTATTACATGCCTATTACTCCAGTAGTTATGCATTCTGTATTTTCTGGAACTCCTCTCTGACAGTTGCATCATCTGTCTGACCCATTCTTCAGTCCACACTCACCCCATGACATGCCTGTTGCCTATGAAGTCAAAGCTTTTCTCTCTGTGCCGTCAAGGATCTGTATCGTTCAGCTCCTGCCTTTTCCCTAAATCCCTGCTAAGGCTGGTCAGAATGAATGTCAATGTAAGGGATTTTTCATCAAAATGTATTCTTTTTTTTTGGTGAAGATGGCTGAGTTATAGCCAGCGAGAACAAAATCGAATGTTACAACCTTGGAAACTGTCAGAATATAACACTGTTGCCAATGGCCGTGTCTGCTTCCACCTCTTGTCCCTGTTGTCTCCTTCCATTTCTGCTCCCCAGCAGATGTCAGATCCAATATACATTTTACCTTCCTTCTTCATAAACACCTATACTCATCCTTCCAGACCAGCCTTTATACCAGGAATATTATTTCCCAGATGCTCTGAGTCCTTTACTTTGTGTTTTTCCCTAATTCTCTTCCTTTTTTAAGAGGAACAAGTAAGGAGGAACAACTGAGAAAATAGTCGATGTCTCATTGATGGGACTCATCATATGGCTCTCTTATTAGATCCATGGTCTCAATGTTCCTTTTCTCCTCAGATTCAGTCTTTATGCTGTCCTGGGGAAATAGCATATTGTGACTTCTTTGGGCTTTTTCTGGCACATCTTTCACATTTCCAAGTAATTAAAATATTAATAAATGTTATAAATTACATAATACAAAGTATTAATACATTAATAGAGCCATTTAGAGATGTATTATTTATAGCATAATATATAATATAATAATAATATAAACACAAAACAATGGCATCCACTACTGCAGGTAATTGCACGTGGCACATATATGTAAGTCTTCCCGCTGAACAGCATGACCGTATCCTTGCTTGCTCTTCAGGCCTCTCAGAGGGGTTCTGACATAACTCGTGGTTATGAAAATGATGCCCCCGCACTTGTCAGTTTTGCATAAATGCAGAGCTACCAAGGGTTTGCTTGGTGTTTGGTGGGATCTTTGCTCCATGGTGCTGTTCCTCACTGTACTCCCTTCCAAACTAAAACCGTATATTAATATGTTCACAGACTGAGTTATATTGGGTCCAACCTTCAGCTTATGGACAGGTAACAGAAAAAAACTGCATGGAATCCCAGACCAGGGAAGGAAGAACATGTTGAGGTGATCAGAGCAAAATTCACCCTATTTTGGAAGGACTCATCTCTTGCACCCTCAGAAGCCTGATGCTGGCTGCACTGCTGAGGTTGCCACAAACATTTGCCATTCACTGTAGGTCTCTCTACATTTGCTGATCTGGCAAAGACACAGCTTGGTCCCTGCAAGCACCTTCCCATCACTGTTCCAGCTGTGAACATGAGAAGCAGCTCCACAAGAAGCAGTGTTCTGCTGTGGTATTGACAAGTGAGCAATAAGCAGCAACAAATTCAGAAGGCCATGAGGACAGGCACATGGTCCTCTTGCAGGTACTATCAGCACAGCTTCCTCTTCATCTGCTGCCCAGAACTGAAGGCAACAGGTGAACTAGTCTGAGGGGAGCAATGGTCAGGGAGAGAGCGAAGTTTCTTTAAGTAGTCAAGGTCATGTATGATCTGTTGAGCTATTGCAAGATGCTAGTGGAGACAAACTCAACATAAATGGTGGAAAAGTGGTTATGTGTCAAGGACACCTGGTAATGTGTCTTTTTCTGAGGGAGCAAGGACAATGTCTGTTCCCTCTGTAGAGATAGGATAGGGAGAGATTTCAGGTCACAGTCCTCAAAACTGGGGCATGAAGAGAAGCAACAAGATATAGGCTACTAGGAACTATTCCCATATATGTCAAAGACAGAAAATCTACAAAGTAACACCAGTCATTAAAACACAGACTTGTGGCTGTTTTACTGATGATAACCCTGCATCAGTGAGATAAATGAGTGCACAGATGAGGACCCTTTGCAGAGCCCTCAGGAACTGAAGTGTTGGTGCTAGTGTAATGCCAAAGAGGGTGCACAGGGTGTGACCCCAGCCTGGCAGTCAGCTTGTGACTGTCTTCCTCAAGGCTGCAACTCGTATTCGGAAGTTGTGTTCATGTACAAGCTGGGGATCATCCAGCAGATAGTGGAAGGGAGATGAAACATGGCTTTATTTTATAGTTTATTTATGATTTTAGACAGGGCTTTAAATAGTGTGTGGTACAAGACAAGAAAACCTGACACTGTTCACAAGACTTCTGTGGTGCTTCTTTGGGGTGCTTCTTTGGCCCAGTACACCAGGTCTTACTGTGAAACTGCTTCTGGGAAAACCTGAGAGGATAAGCGGTCTTGTCATCTGAGATATACTGCACCCATGAGCCTGAATTATCTACAGAAAAAGTAAGGAGTATTTTGCTTTCTGAGTGTTTGTGAAAAATCAAAGGAAAAGCAGAGTTTATATTTAGAATTGATCTAAATATTTAAAATATGAGTTTAGACAAAAAGTCAGTTCCCGCTTTCCTCTCAGTTGTTTCTCCTGGAGTCTTCCAACTATGTTTTCAATTTCTGCTCAGCAGCCTTGTTTTCAGAGTTGTATAATTTCAACATTTCTATGTATTATCCAGCAGCCTTACCTTAGTGATTATGTTTTTTCTGTATGGTGTCTTGCAAATATAACTGGCTTAATAATCTTCTGCATTACAGCTTGCAAAACTCCATTAGCATCTAAAGGTCTGCATGAGTGGAAAATCTGACTCATGGTTATTTAAGAAACTTTAATATTCTTTCTAAGTTTTTATAGGGTGTTGGGCACAATTGCACATGAGTAGCATAGCACAATATTAGTGCGAGCTACATATTTAAGAAAATTTCTTAGCAGCATTATACAACATGTTTAAAATTGTCAACACTTTTAAAATTATGATAGCACTTACTTTGACCTTGATACAGAGTGTATTTATCTTCCCTTCTGTATTTGTATAAACTTGTCAACACCTTATCCAGAATAGAAAAAAATGGCAATGCATCTTTTTTAGTTCACAAGTAGGAAATCTGCCTCTTTATACAGCAATGAAAATGGGAAACTGTACAGTATAATGCTAATACAAATAGTGTCACAAAATCCCAGTTCAAGAAGATTTCAGTGAAAAAGGAACAGTAAATCTGTCTTAAATATATTTGGTTAACATACGTAAAAGTATTTGTCATCAGTTTGTTATATATTAAGATAAGCAGCTACTACCTCATTTGGTTATAGCCAGTGTTTCTTTACTCATTAGGGGTCCATTGCCAGTTTTCAGAACATATATTACAAAGGCAACTGTTCTGTAATGGCATCATAAATTTTGTGTGGATACAGCACAAGTACTGGTATGACTGCAATACCTGATGCCATTCTTGAAGCCACCAAGTAATGGCAAGGAATATCTTGCCATCCCTGGTGTCCCTCAGGGACTGGTGTTGGGACTGGTCTTGTTCAACATCTTTGTCAGTGACATGGACAGTGGGATTGAGTGCGCCCTCAGCAAGTTTG
>JANHGB010028852.1:0-38338 GCA_026283785.1 Coracopsis vasa | reverse complement strand
CTTCCAGAATCTGATGGGGGCCCATAAGGATGCTGGGGACAGACTCTTCGTTAGGGACTGAAGTGATAGGACAAGGGGTAACATATTAGAACTTAAACCAGGGGAAGTTTAGATTGGATGTAAGGAGGAAGTTCTTTACTGTAAGGGTGGTGAGGCACTGGAATGGGTTGCCCAAGGAAGTTGGGGATGCTCCATCCCTGGTGGTGTTCAAAGCCAGGTTGGTCAGAGCCTTGGGTGACATGGTTTAGTGTGAGGTGTCCTTGCCTATGGCAGGGGGGTTGGAACTAGATGATCTTAAGGTCCTTTCCAACCCTAACTGTTCTATGATTCTACGTATTCAAGACAGCCCAAGGCTGGACTGACCTACAACAGTATCCTTCATACAGTTTCTTACTCTTCTCTCAGTATCAGCTGCAGCACATAGAAAGCAACCACTAATATAGTCTTTCCACATTAAAGAAGCAAGTAGAATGTGAAAGGTTGTTAGAGAGAGAACAGAGAACAAAACAAAAAACGTCTTCATACTCTTGGTTAGATCTGTGCCCCTATGTCTTGAATGCTGAATGCTGTGTTTGAGAGACTATAAAGCAGAAACTGGAAAAGGTCAGAAAAGGAAAATGAGAAACACAGAAGATAAAAGACATGTTACGTAGACCAGGGAACTTCTGGCTGGAATGTTGGAAGAGATATAAGATGAGGACAGAAAAAATGGAGACTGTATCTGAACTTTCCAACTTGTTTCATAGTGCAGCTATTTTGAAATGAATCCCCTATCTGTGTCCATTTACCAACTACTAAGTAGGTTGTCAAAGCAGTTTTGGTACAAGTAGTTAATACTCGATGGTGAAATTTGTTTACAAGCCAACAGGCTTGTAGAACTCATCACAGCACATTTTCCCTACAGTGCACCTAATAGAAAAATCACCCCAAATATTTACTATAAGGAAATTAGATATTGATAAGGATTGAACAGAGGTGGCAGTTTCATTTCCTATCATTAAGAATGCAATTCCACTACTGCTCACCAAGTTATTTCATTTAGAGACAAGAGCAGCACACAGAAGTGACTCTGCTGCTCTAGGACTTTCTCTGTGTTGACTCCAAAACCTTGAGTGGCAAGGGCAGCCCTGTGACAGCTGTCTCTGCTGTGTTGGTAACTGTAAGATACTAGAACATGGGTGTGCACTCACAGTGATGAACACAGGGAAAAGCCAGATCAATACATAGTTCTAGCCTCTCTGCCAGTGAAGCACACTGAGATCAGAGGTGAGGTACAGCATGGAACCTAGCCTGATTGTGTCTGCAGAGAAGGGAAGAGAAGAAGAGAAGAAGGCAATAATGTTTTGAGGGAGAAGGTGATGGCAGTGATATCCCTAAAATTAACGCATGGTCCCCCTTCAGTGTGAACCGTACTGTATGTTGAGACATATAAAACTAGTGATTTTGTACCACAAAATGTTGAAGCATAAAGCCTGGTCTGTAAGGCACTGAGCAAAGCCTTACATAAATGTAGACTATACAGTACATTGTTATAAATCATTTCTCTACAGAAGTTACATTAAGCAAACATTTCATTCATTCTCATATCCTTTGCCATAAAGGACTGGCATTAAAAATTTATGCTTTTCAGTGGTGAGATGATTCTGTTATTTAACTGTATTTGGGTACCTAAAGGACCAAGTGAGATCAGGGACTCATCACCTGGGTGCTATGCAAACATTCATTTATTTATTTTACTTTTAAATATTAGTCATGTTCACTCATTGGGCCAATGATTTAAAGTACCAAAAATATGTTCTTTTGTACCATGTGCTTTCTGACCTTTTCAGAATTTTAACAAATATTCCTATGGATTAATATTGTCAGAGTGTCTAAAGACCTTTTTGCCTTGAGGCTGCATGAGTGCAAAAGTAAAAAGCAGGCACTCCAAAGATCTTATTATACAGCTATGCAGTAAGAGACAGCTAGTGGATACAGTCAAAAAGGGAAAAAGAAGAAGCAATTAAACACTTTTTGTACAAATGACCAATCTGTCTGACCACTGTCAATTTATTATTCCCAGCAAAAATAAGTTTTATGAGGATAATGAGATATCTCTGTGCATATTTATGGTGAGCACTTTCCAGTTACGCAAAAGAACAAAAAAGGTTTGATGAAGAGTTCACAAAGGGACTGAGATGTAAGCTAATGTTTCAATAGTGAGGAAGAGACAGTAGGTGCACTGACAGGAGTCTCAAGGGCCTTGAAAATGAAGAATTGAGATTCATATAAGATTCAGGAAAGAAAAGGCATAGTCAAATAAAGAGGCTAGAAAAACGTTCTTTTTGGTAGCATTCTTGCTGGATATGAATGGAGTAAGTTTACACTCTGTTGGGGCCTGAAAAAATGATATTGCATTAACAGATAAGATGATAACTTGAGTCACTTGGAGGAATTCTGTATTTCAGAGATGCCAGATCAGCCAGGCTTAGGCAAACCAGGCATCCAAAGATCCAAGGATTCACATGAGTCAAAATTAACAGCACAATTATGGTTTGTAGCAGATATGATGGTGATATTGCTGATAACAGAGAAAGTGAGAGAGAAAGCTTGGAAGGAGAGATTAAGAATTACGGTTTTGTTATGTGGAATTTTAGATGACAGTAAAATACCAGAGGATGTTAAAGAGGCAGACCAAGACCTTAATTTGGACACAGAGATAGGTCTAAAGAGATGTAGCTCAGTGAATTATTAACATAGAAATAGCAGTTGATAGTAATTGAGAAAGTCATCTTTGAACAGACTATGCAGGGAAGGATAAGATTGGTGTCATTAATAGCAGAAGAAACAAAGATAAAAGTGTTTCAGCAAGGATGAAACATTTAGAGGGCTGGGGTTGTAAACGGCTTTAATTAAAGTCATGGTGCAAAGTCCATTCATTTAAATTCATGCTGACCCTAGTGAGTTTTGGGTCAGGTCCAAAGAATAAAAAAAAACCAAACCAAACACCTGAATTTCAAAACAGGGAGCAAATAGCAGAATTCAAAGCAGGATGAGAGCAGGTACAAGTGATATTGAAGCTTCAATTATATGTGATATTACCCTTTTGGGATTCATTGTACCCAATAGACATGGGCATTTGATATGTTTGTGCTATGTTAAATGATGCCCGTGCAGCACTAATTCTTGTGTCTTTGATGACTCATACCAAAAAGAAGTCAAATTAGACCCAAGATTGTGACTGGGAATCCTTTCAAAATGTATTTCCGTATTCATTGATGGGAGGCAATCCTGGCACTAAAATAAACAGATTCAGATTATTGCCCTTCCTTTTATGCTGAACAATTGATAGTAGATAGTCTGGCAGCTTCTCAGACTATTTTCTGCTAAAATAAACTTAAAGAAGTTAAGGTAAAAGACATGACTCCAGTGAAATCAATGGGAATTTTGTCACTAAATGTATCAAGGGTATCACTGTAGGGCTTAAATAAAGTCTTTGATATAAATCATAAGATTTTATTTCCCTACAGCATGTGAGCATAAGACAACTTGTCAATTTGTGGATACTCAGAAAAAAATAAGGCAAATAAAGAAAGCATATGATGTCAATGTGTGTAGGCTATAGTGCTTAATATGGGTATGAAGGCTTCATCTGATATAAAGCCCCTTTAGCTGAGAGCGTTTACATGGGGATTTGACACACTTTAATTTATATTGTATTGATTTGACACCATTAATGGGCTTGCTTTATCTTTCCCAGGTGCCTCGACTAGGCAAGCCTTTGGTTATAATTGACAGAATGGGATAGTTAGATCCATGGAAATAGGCTAGCAGATACCATGTTGATCCAAACAATACAAATCCCTTGAATGTACAGATACAACTAAATTTATTTAAACGTCTCTTACATTTGCTATTTGATCAGTGTTGTAAGGAATTAGCTCTGTGACCTAAAATAATGTAGCCATTAAGTGTGGTTAGGTTTATTTTGTAAATGGCAGCCTTGCTGAATCTGCGCAAAGTTTAATTCAATTTTATTTCTATCAGTGAGGTAGCATGTCAAGCTGCGATAACATTTTTCTCCCCCACTCCTTGTTAGCTTGCTGAAAGGACATATTTAAAACAACATGCTGAAGTGCAGGCTCCTTGTTACAGCTTCTACCTGTACAGCGATTGGATTAATCATGAGGAAAGATGATCCTAAACATTTGGCTGAGAGTCAAGGAACATGACTTTTTTCCCAAGATGCAAGAGAAATTTTCCATTTGGGATTTTGGGTAAATAGCTAGGGTCAAGGTGTTTATGCTTATGTGCCTACCTGGGGAGCCTGAGTCCATGTTCAGATGTATAAATCAGTGTGCTGATTGTTTCAAGAGACCTAATGGAATAAGGCCTAGGACACTGGCCAGCATGCTAGTTCTGGGACTTGACTGCAGAAACCCAATGTACGGTTCCTAAAATCAATTCAGTTTGCAAGCATCTCACCTTAAAAAAGTATTTTAATTAGTTTTCCAGCTTTCATTGTTTTGGAGGAAAGCTTTACAAAGGAGAGCTGACCACATTTCAATACAGGCTCAGGTGTTTTCCAAGTTAGGCATACATGTTGCATGATTAGCAGTGGGGCTACAAGCATTGCTGAGTAATCCCAGTCGGCACTTGTGGGAAGATGGGAATGGGGAGTAACCTCTGGGGCTGGTGGATCTTGCACCAGGCTGGTACCCAGCCAGGCTCCACCTGCAGTGAAGTTCTCACTCATGAACTTGCTTCCAGACCTCCACTGCTACCATTTCGTTCAGCTTGACTGAGCTTGTCTTATGTGTTTTCTGATCCCACAGTTACAATGTAGGGTTTGATACACTCCTCCAGTCGTAAGAAACAAGACTTAATAGGCAAGATAATAAGATAAAAAACACATATAAAAGACTTTCCCTGTATATTTACCAGTCTCAGCTCTGTATGACCTGACTCATAAGTCTGCATTCTTTGTGAGAGAACGTAGGAAAGTTTTTATTTCGGATTTAAGCTGTTCTGGCAGGTCAAATCCAGAGTGCAGGTAGTAATTCCATTCCCATGTTGTCATCAGGTGGGAAGAAGTCACCATTATAAGAAAATAAAGTTTAGTAGTTCACCTTAAAAGACAAAAATACACATCATGAAGTTGAGATATGTATTCTAATGCTTTTCATGGAACTTCAAGAGCATTTTCTAATACAATTCAACAGATTTTTGTAACTCATTACTGACTGCTACCATGTTTAGAAGTTAGTGTGGCTTGAAATTCAGTGCCAAAACACCAGCAAGATTTTTGGTTTTGCTGGTAATATTTCATAACTTCTGGGTTTTGGTTCACTAGGAAAGATAAATGACGAAATATATATGTATATATAATATGCATTGTTGTTTATAGATCTAAAAGACTTGGCTGAAAATAGAAGACAAAATGCTGCCTGATTAAGAATATTTGAAAAACTAGTATCTAGTAACTTGTGTGCACAAACTTTGTCTTCATTTGTATAGGTGGTTAAAAAATAGACAAATGAAAGTGCAAGGGTAATTCATAAGAACAAGATCTGGCATCCTTGAAAAAGTTAATATTAAGAAATAATTTCACCAGTTTTATTCATCCTAATAGAATGTTCTTTGATGAAGAAGATCCTTTATAAACTGGAATTAAAAAAGGAATTCAGAGGAAGTAATGACCCCATATTGTGTTCTGGCAAAACACTGTTATATTCATATAATGTACGCTTCACTTAACTAAGGGTGGTGCTTGTTGGTCCTCTAAGGCTACAGCATAATTTGGAGCATAATTTTAGATATGAGTTCTTGTATTCAGTCATAGCATTAAAGTGTTGCTAGGATAATTTGTATGAGTATGAGTGTTTCCAGTATTTTCCTCTTTGCTTTAATTTTCGTGTCTGAGGAAGAAATTAACTGAGAGGTCTAGGCTTATTTGAATAATTTGAATTAAAATTCCTGTGAATTAAGTTCCTTCTTCCCTTCCTCTGGGATAGTATCTATATGTTCGAAGAGATGCCAGTTCACAGCCATTCAAAAACAGAAAAAGAAGGAAGCAAAAAAGCTCAAAGTTACAGGCATCAGATGACAGTGTGACATCCACTGGAGATTTAGCAGGAGTTAAGTGAGGCAGAACCAGACACTTTGCCTTTTACTCTGTTGAAGATCCAGATCCCACCACTCACTGCAGTGAGACTGTGTTGATTTGCACTGGTGAGCAGTATGAGGCACAGAACATCACCTGTATCTTTCTAATCCCACTTTCTGTTAACCAAAATAAAAGCCTCTAGATGGTGTGTATGTCTCTTCCCACCCAGTCACAGCCTCATTCGTGACTTGACAAGTTGTTATGGCTCTGGAAAGAGGTGCATCTTTATTTTGACTTCTGTTCTTTATTGCAGAAAGTAAAATCAGTCATAACAAGTGGCAGTTCTTTCCCGTACCATCCTGAAAGCAGTTGACTAAGGCAGTATGAGAAAAATATGAGGCTAGACATCCGTTTTCTTTTTAAATAAGTGATGGGGTTTAATTACTGTGCCCACACATCTTGTACAACACCAGTCTAGGTTCTACTAATAAGAAACATCCTAAGGAATAGCTGGATTGGGTGCACTGCCAAACAGCCATTGTCCTTAGTGGTGCCAGCTCTCTTCAGAAAGGATGAATAAAACACACAAGCCCTGTCTCATACCATGTTAGATGTTAATAAAACAGTAATAATTGTCTCCTTTTAGATGTATCTGGATAATACCTTTACAGTTAAATGTCAGCATTTGTTAGGAACTGCTGCTATTAACTATTTGTTATTCAAAGAGTACATAAAGAATTTTGTGTTTCAGAAACTCTTATTCAAGTTTAATGGTAATAACTGCATAGGAAGTATGGAATGTCTTTCAGCAAAAATATTAGCAACATTTTTTCATTTTATTTTAACAGGCTGGGCTTTGAGATATTAATAATGACTACTTTATAATACTAAGGTTTAGAAACAAATGTACGTTAAATATTATATATAAGTTTTTAAACTTTAGGAAATCAATTTGGTTTTGTGATATTGAGTTTGCCATGTTTATATGTAAATATATATATATACACAAAAGTGGGACAAAGGGGCACCAGGTGAGAGAGGGATACATTTGTACTTGTATATGCATTTTTCAGTGCAATACTAATAGTATCAGATTATTTCTATTTTACTCTCCTATGTTATAAGAGTTCTTGAGAACTAAAGCAACAGAATAAAAACTTTCTTTGTTTTTACAGAGGCCTTCCTAAACTAATTCACAAACCTCTACAATTAATGAAAATAACACACTGGCACATATCCTTAGTCACTGAAATACTGATACTAAGAAGTTCATGCCCGTTAAGAATGTGTGGGTTTGTTTCCACTTTGCAAAGCAAACGGAAGTTTGAGTTCTGTTGATCTCACTTTCACTTTCTGTTCCACCCATTTTCCTCCCCCATCCTGCCTTTCATTTGCCAGAAAGCCCTGTCCAGCTTATTTACATGTGAAAAAACTTGGAGCATCATGTGGTGAGGTTCCAGGGCAACACTGAATCCCATTCAATTCTCATTTCCTCCCTGACAGTCACCATTGAATCAATCATGTTTTCCATGCCCTCTTCATGACCACCTAGGAGATCCCAAATAACTTTTCATCTGCTGTGTCAATCACACTCAGACCATGTCCACTTTTCATTACTAACACACTGTCATGTGACCAGCTAATCTGTCACTTTCTGACAGCGGTTAGTGTGCCAATTGATTAAATTAGCAATCAATTAGCTTGTTACTATTGGAAGTAATTACCTTTTATAGAGAAAAGAGTGCAGCTGGTCATAGCAATAAAACTGCACTAATAAAACTGCATTTACCTCCCCTTCTCTACATTCAAAGTCACCAGCACTCAAGGGTTAGCAGAATTATTGGTGACATACACACAGTCCTGGGGGATTTCTTTGCTCTCCTCATTATGCTGGCAGACTCTTTCATTAGTACAGTATTTTTACTTAGGTCTGATTAAGTTCGATGTTAACATTTACATTGTTTACTTCAGGAAAGGTTTCAGTATCAAGTGTTTGGTATTGCTAATGAAAGCATTCTTAAAGATGATTATATATTAATGCTTCTGCATTTGCAGCGGAAAACTTCTTTTAGAAATACCCAACACTGTGCACCTTTAAAAAGCATGTGTGTCTTACTTAACTGTGCTGGTAATGTTATTTTTTTGCCTCTCTATAAAACATACCCATAAATTTAACTTGTTGGGAAATTAAGTGCTCTCATAAACCTTGGAAATTCTGCAGTATAACCCAAGAGAAGTACTTCTAGTTGTTTTCTGTTTAAAAAAAAAAAATGATGTAAAGTTATTTTCTGTTTGATACATAAACTATCCAACACACATATATTTCTAATCTATGATCATGCCATTTCCAACACCAGGACTGAAGTACATATCATGCACTTGTGCCATTAAATTCAACCTGCAAAATACTCCCAAGGCAGACAATGACTCGCTACATTAGCTCTGTGGTGAACAGAAGAGTCAGTAATGAAATGAGTAAGTAGACTTGTACTCCATTCATCATCCTGTTTGCTTCAATATAAGTGTTCTTTTATCAGCAGTATTGGTACTGATGTCATCACACTAGGCATAAATCACAGCACAAGTGACAGTGTCCTATTAAGGGTCATGGTCTAAAATCATTATTGACAAATTAAAGACCACAGTTAGCCGTTTTCCCTGTGTACCCTCATTTGTGATATAGTTTGAACCTTTTTAGCTGGCTGCAGGATAAATAGTCATTTATAGTTCTGAACAGCTGTGTGTATTAACTCACCAACCACACTATATTAAAACAAAATAAATTAAAAAATTAAAAAATGGCAAGAAGCCCAGCAAAGACAAGGATGTTAAATCTTAAGCTGATCCTTGTCATCAGCTCACATTTCATGGGACCTAGCTGTGAGGATTACAGAGAAGACACCATCACATACCAATCTGTAATAAACACTCTTAGTAATGTCTACAGAAGATAGGACAGATTCATCACAGGTGTAATTAGGTAGAGATTCTGCTACAGTCAATGAAATGAAAAGCAATACAGAGTAACACCAGGCACAGCCATTCCAGTGACTTTATTCCTCACGTAGGTCAGACTGGGAGAAACTCAGCCCCGCTGTGCTCAACCCATTTAAAAGCATCTCTCCAATCACGTGTTGTTGCTTTTGAGAGAAAGCTACACTTCTTTTGTATATCGTCCAGTGTAGCTCATTATAGAAACGCCGAACATAAGGGCACTGACCCAGAAGAGGTCCTTTACTGTCCTTTTTCAGGAAAGAGTAGCAGGAACTCCAGATTCCCAAAAGCCCTGTTGTTTCACCCCTTAGGTAAGATGATGGCTGTAGCTCCTTCTTTCTGAGGAAGCTATTTATGATACCTACTACAGTTATTAGTTACACTGGTATTTATGGCTTCTTGGTTTCTTGCATTGCTCTTGTATCCTTGTTTTGTGGTACAGACATCCCTTCCCCTCATCATTTTATGGAGGCCACCGAAAGAGTCAATGGATGAACCAAATAAATTCACCAAATATTTGACTGTATGTACACTGATGGCAAAAGTCATTGAGAGATTGCATTAAATCAGATGTTCACTTCCAGCTTCTGTTAGTGCAGTTCAGGGGAACTGTTAATGTGTCTTCTTACTACAACACCTACCTAAAGCACCAATTTTCATATTGCAAATCCATAATAACCTTGGATGGGTTCTAGCAATTGAATCTGGTACTCCTCACAAAGACGCAAAGATTAAAGTAAAACGCAAGATAACTCCTGAAGCTTCAGACAGTGATAAATCCCATCTTGCTTCTCTTATTTTATCTGTATACTGAAGGTTAAAAAATTAAAAATGTTCTTTACTGTCAAAGGACATTAAAAGCCTCAGTATTTGGGCATTTTCAGGAATGGTTTTGAGAACCCCTTCTAGTGTCATTTCTTTCAAGAAGAGCTCTCTTAGTGTGGGATGTGATTCTACCACCTCCAATATACAGAAATATCAAGGACACCATCTTGTCTTGGTTTAAATAAGGTCAAATTGATATTTTAACTGGAGTTACACTCAATTCTGTCAGGTGTGGGTCCTGCCTCTCTTCTTGCAGCTGTGAGGATGGAGGCTTGTGAAGAGGGAGCAGGCACTGCCTGGGTGCAGGCCATCCGGCCTTGGTGCAACACCCGTCCTGCTGGGTGCGGCAGGAAAGGGAGGCAAGTAGTAATGACAGGGTCTGCATTATTTGCTCTATTAGGCCAGTCTTGGCTTCCAAATCCATTCAGCTCTATAATCTCACTCATTATACAGTATGACTCTTTATAATGCTGAAAATGTTGCCAAGTACAGTGTTATAGCATAGACGTAACGAACACTGTTATTAACATACACGAATTGAAACAAAGCTTACTCATATGGCTCCTATTACTGTAGTATCTGAGCACCTCATTATCTTTAATGCATTTATCCTCACGACATCCCTCTGAGCTAATGCAGGGCTATTATCTCCATTTTACAGATGGGCAGAGCAATAATAAGGGTATGTCTAGAAGCACAGTCAGGGATTTCAGCAGGGCAGACTTCTGTAAGAAAAAGTGTGCTTTGCTTCAGTGTCGTGGCTGTAGCCAGTGAGTGATCCATGCTGCAGTGGCATGCAGATCTGTGCAAAATTATTTTGAGCTATGCTGTAAGCCTGCAGCAGAAGAGTGGGCTTCAGTTCCCAAATTGAGATTGGGTCTAAGTAACTCTGAACTGTGTCTGTCCAGTGCTTCTGATCTGGTTTGGTTTTCTACTTTAAAAATGCCTGTTTTACCTATGTCACCTGTAAGCCTATATGATGACTGGCTGCTTTTTTCCAAGCGGTAATAAAGCAGTTAAGAGACTGGATTGTCAGACCAGCTAATAGTTCTTTTTGACAGACATGGGAGTTTGCTAAATGTCTACAAAGTTTATTAGTGTGTTTATCCATCATTGAAGAATACATACAGGTTGTATCTTATACATAAAGGGACTAAACCCACCCCAAGTGTATCAAAAGCCTCATTTTCCATTACTCAGTGCTAAAGGAACACTAATATAAGTTGTAAATACATTTTTGAATCCAAGATCCAAACAGTCTTATTCTTGTATCTTGTTCTCAAGTATTGCAATTCTTGGAAGACCAGCTAATTTCAGGAGACTTCCATCAGTCTGACACCAATGAGTGGGCCCTCCTTGTGAGATACCTCCCTGAATCAGCTAAGCAATTATAGACTTTTGCCTCAGAGTTCAGACCTGAACATTAGCAACATTGAGATGTGGGAACCTTGGCTGTAGATCCTCACAAAAATAAAATTGAGGTATTTCAGGACAAAATTCCTATTTTCTGTCATTTCCAAAATTCATATCAGGGTTGTGTTGTTCTAAATTTGAATTCTTTCTGTAAAAATCACTGTAGATGTCAAGCACAAATTCCCTTCTACAGTGCAATTATTAGCCTCAAATGACCCCAGACTCTGTTTTTTTTTTAAGGATGTGACATTCCTAATACAGAAATATTTTAGGTAAGGACCTTCTAATTTGAAGTGTAAAAAATGTAAATTCATATCCCAGGCAATTTTTGTACATCCATTTATGCAGAAAGCTGGTAGCAATTGTTTTTTTACTACAGATTTTATAGGGTTTGGCTGAAAAACAACATTTTATTATAATTACAACTTACATGGGGTTATGGCAGTTTAAATAACATTTTTATAAGGTGCATCACGTCCCAGAAAGCATTTGAGGTCAAAAATGGTAGCGTGTAAGGTATTATCCAAGAGCAGCTCATGAGCTCATGACTTAGGACATTTACAAGAACTGTTTAAGCCCAGGTTCAAGGACCTGAGCTGTCTGCTTCATGTCCTAGGTGAGTTTCTTAACTATAAAAATGCTGAATTTCCAGTTCCAAGTATATCTTCAAAGAGAGACTAACAAGGAAGTCCAATAGCTAAATTTCATAACTGGTTTGTGGAAAGCTTGGGCTAAGGGTAGAATTTTGCCCTGACATGAAACAGAGACCTTTTCCAAAATAGTCATCATTTTCACAGGTTTGAGAAATTGTTTGGTGCTTGCTCCACTTACTATTGTACATCTATACTTCTTATTTCACACTTCTACTGCATTCTGTCGGAATTTATTCAAACACAGGATACTTTGAGCAATTCATAAGGCTCTCTGATTTTGAAGCTATGCATATAATATTTTGCATTGAAAGTGCTTTAAAAAGAATTCTTTTGTTTGTTTAATACTTTCTATAGATAATTTTAAATTTTTTCAAAGGATATTGCAGTAATCAAGAGTTCGACACTAAAAGTAATTGGTAGAGAACTCAGAAAAGGAAGTATACAGGGTTACTAATATACACCAGGGCTTAAGCTGACATGAATTTTTATCTTAATTATCGGACAAATTTGTACTCCCACTATTTAATTCAATTTGCATGCATCGGTAGACACTTATTAAAGGTAATATTACATCTGTCATTTTAAGACTGGTGAGAATTTTATCATAGGAGCTGCTCGAAACAGCCACTCTATTATGTAAAGAACTCTTTTGTAAACCTTAAAATAACCAGTATAGCATCCCAATTAACTATTTGGAGGAAAAAGTCTTCTTTGTGGTACAATTATACATAACACATAATAATATGTAGGTCTTTTCCTATAGTAGGCTGTATATGGACATAATGAGTTCTTTCAGACACCTCCTGTGCTTAATATCAGACCAAGAAAAAAAAAACCCAAACAATTGTAAGCTGATCTCAAATCAAGTTATTGAAGAAGGATGCGTGTGTGCTATGGCAGGTTCTGCAGACCTTTTTTACATGAACTGCACTTACTGTATTGACAAAACATAACTGTCAATTCTGCAGGAGCTAACAGCTCCTATTTCATTGTTTTTCCTTGGTGTATTGTGGAAAACAGGGAAGTAAGTAGCTATTCTCACTGCTGAAAGTCAGCTGTTCAATTAAAAAAACAACGCAGTAGTTACCATGGCACCAGCCCTATTATGCTGTGTCAGTACAGAGCCTTATATACTTCATACAAACAAACACATTTCTTTTTTATATAAAAGCCTTTTAAGTAAGTCTCTTTATAATTCTAATAAATTCGTTGTCAGGTAATTTTTTTTTGATAGGCAGTTTGTTAGGAATGTGATGTGTGGAATATTCTTGGGAAAAAATTCACTTTAAAAGCAGATGTATAAAAAGAATTTTAAATTACTCTAGTAGGAAAAGAAATATTAAGAACAGGAACACCTGAACTCTGCACTATTTCTCTCCTGCACCTCTGCTTTTCAGCTGGTTTTAGACTAAAATAACATTGTCTTACGAACTCAATTACTTTAGTTGTGACTTGCAGCCATTGACCTTCTGATCAGTTGTCATTAAAAAGTCGGCTTTCCCATCAGTGTTTACTGTGGGATGCCCTAACAAGATAATATAAGCAATGGCTTTTAATGGAAAGTGTAATTTCTCAGCTGTGAAGAGCAATGGTTTCCCGAAGTATTCACAAATCAAGACATATTGTCAGATATAAACGAGTATAATTGCCTTGGATTTTTGAGGACTGTAGAATTGGCTTAATAAAGTTGAGATATTTTTAGTATTAGATTATTTTCTATTGCAGAATTAATCAGAGCATTACATATTACTCTGGGAACAGAATAAAAATATGATCTCAGCCTCAAAAATGCACTTTAGAGCTGATCTGAGCCCTGTGCTTTCATCGGTACACCGCCACTGTGGGTGACACTAGGAAGATGAAAATCATCGACTGGAGTGTTTGGTCTGCCTTGTGTCCTCCACTTCACTGTGTTTTCACTAATACGTCTCACAGGATGCAGCTGTGACCAGATACGGCTATTGATGCATATCCTAGTGTTGATTTTTTTTAAATTGGATTAAGCAGTCTGATATTAATAACTATTGCTATCTTCTCTGCCTTTTTGATAGGAATTTTACAAAATGTTACTTTGTGTTTTGCACCGATTATTTTCAAAAAGACAGGCATTTGGAGTCAGGTGGTGTTTTGTAAGCAGTAGGGTACTCATGCTGCTCCATCCAAACTTCTATTTTATTTTGCTGGAGAAAGAGAAGAAAAGACCAAGTAATTTGTCTCCGCTAACACAAAGTTCTCTGCGACTTTCTATTGTTGCTATTGTTGAGGAGCCCAAACTGTGAGAAACAATCTGGGAATTGAAATTGTCGCTGGATGCTGTGTCAAAGAACAGCCCATCAATCTCAGAAGAAATTTTAAGGGAACAGGTTTTTCATGCCCGTGTGCTGGTAGGAAGCCAAGTGTGTGTTGCCATTTGATGGTAAAATCAGTGTACACCTGTTCCAACCAGCTGGCGACATAACCTATGTCAGAGGGATATGTCACTGCTGCACCAGCCCAAACTGCTGGCGGTGGCTGCATGACAGTCAGGGAAGACAGAAAAAGGAACTTGGGGACCAAAAGAGGAGGAGTTTACAGTGCCATTTCAGGGACACAGATGTGTGAAGAGTGTGATAAAAGAAGGAAACATCGGAGGGAATAAGCTCAAACAAAAAAGCAAATGTCATTTGCATGATGTAATTATGGACAACCATTGACTGCTTCGTAATAACACTCAGTGGGGCAATGTTAAACCTACTGTGAGTGCTAAAAAGGCCTCAGCTTGAAAAAAGGTCAGTGTGAATTAGTATATATTTGCAGATTAATTCTGAATGTTATATCATAAATTTTATAGCCTAGCGCTTACTGCCGTATAGTGAAGATGACACTAATACAATTCAGACAGGATTAATTCATAAAGGACTAACATCTAGCTTGTCACTTTAATTTGTGGGGAATGAAGAAAATGGAGATATGTTAATATGTGTGTGTATTGTGTGTATGTAACATGTGCATGTGTGTGTTAGACATAATTGTTATATCTCCTGCTGCGTTGCATCAAATTCACAACCAAAATTATAAGCTGCTTTAAAAGCAGAAACACTACCAAGTCTGCTATTTTTAAACTAACTGGATTATGAGTTCAGCTGCAGTTTCTTTCTTAGAAAAAAACAAATCCTGCTAACCCTTCACTGGTGTAAATGGTTATGCCAATGTACACCAGCTGAGGATGGTGTTGCTTAATCTATTGAAGAGATGTGTTATAGTCTTTCTGCTCCTCTTGTACACCTATATATATCTAAATTACTGGATTCTGGATGTGCTATCTTAAGTTTTGAGACCCAAAGCTAAATTCTGATGTTGCATCTGCACTGTGTCCCCAGTAAGCGAAGAAGGAGGCAGTACAGGATCATGAGTGCAGAGCTGAGGTGTTTGCATTTAGTTGCAATGGACTCTCTGAGTGCCTGTGAAATTATCACTGAGGATTGCTTTGTTTTTCCTTGGGGACTTGACAGGGAATCTCGTCTAGATCTTTAATGCAGCATTTTGGTATAATCTGGAGGATATATACAGTTGTAAACTTCAAAACCCTTTCCCAACCTCCTCCTAGCTCTGTCAACACACAGTTGTCATCCATACTTTATTATGAGCCAGGTGCCTGCACCACAGACATGCTGTATAGTAAGGTCTTTTTCAATACACCATTATTTAGCAATGGACAAAACCAAGCCTAAACCTCTCTTTTCTTGAGGAAGTCCGACCAACACCCTAAAGACAGGGAGGTGAGGTGCTTCAGCTGTCCGGGGATTTTAATCCCCTCTCAAATGCTGGCACAATGGCCACACGTCTGTATCAAGAAAAAATCCCATCTTCAGGCCATGGGGACAAAGGCCCTGGGAGCGGATTGGAGTGAGTTTCAACATTTAGGACAGCAACTCAGTGTGCTGTATGTCCCTTGGCTCTCCAAAGAACCAACTGCTCAACACATCTTGTCTCTACTGTAGAGCCACATTTTCTTCAAATATTTCACATGGAGTCAAGCTGGTTTTTCCTGCATCTGAAGTTCTAACACCTAGTTTCATCCTTTATTAAATAGAGCATTAGTCTGATCCCCAATTCCCATTTGGTAAAATGGACAAATTATATAAAACTTTATAAATGTATACACATAGAATACAATTATATGCAAATGTAATTTCTTCTTTCTTACTCACTGGATCCAGGAATCCCTTACTATAAAAATTTATAGTATCCATACCAGTATACTTTTAATGACATAGCAGTAAGTTATTCTTAATTTCCTGTGCATCTTTTCCCTTTATAGTTTTGTTAGACAGACACAAGTTCTGAACTACTGATTCCTAAAGTAATTACAGAGATTCCTTTATGGATTTTTCTACCCATGAATATATGCTGTCTTCTGTGTTTAACAGGCTGGGGAAAGTCTGAGATATCAACTACCTAGCAAAGACGCCTAGTCCAGATTGTTATAGAGAGCAAACAAAAAATGTCATTATGCTTGGGACTAGTGATAGAGTTATGTTTTTGATTCAAATGGGTTTTTCAATTGTGTTTTTTTGTACTTATTATTTACCTGAGATTGGATGAGAAATTATGCTTTCATTAAAATAGGAATTCTCATTCATCCACATTTCTTTGATTTTCATCCAAAAAAAGGGTGAAATTAAAATTAAATCTCTTACAACTAAAAACTATCACAATTCAGCCTGCTATAAAGCAGCAAAACAAAACAAGGAGGAGGAGTTTTCTACTGACCTCTTCTCGGGACCCATATATGTCCTACTCAAGGGTCTCTGCATAGAGCTGGTATACCTTCATCACAAGGTTGTCATAAAAGGAAAGACCAGCAAATGAGGATATTAGACTGTGAGGAAACAAGACCTTCAGCCTATGTCTTGTTTTCTGTCAAACCAGAGACCCTAAACAGGTTAGAAAATAAATTTAAAAGTAATCCTTGATCAGCAAGATCCTTCCAGGTACCCCCTGCCTTAATCTTTTGTGGTTGAACAGTTATCCTGGGAAGAGGACCATGTAATCACCTGGTACACTACGTCCATCAGTTGGCAGACTGAAAAATGGCCTTAGTGTTAGACCACAGTCTGGACTTGCTTGGAAGACCCTGTTGCCAATATTCTGCAGCTTAGTCTTTAAGAGGAAAATGTAACAGAAGGTATCTTGATTACTTGGTGCACCAATAGCAACAGAAGAAATCCCAATTACTATGGACAAGCTGCATCTCTACCTGACAGCGCATCAGTACAGTAGGAAATAGTGTCCATTTTGGGTATTCAAACTCAATTCATGCCTTGAGCTGGGGGAGGGGAGAGCAAATTCATAACTGTCATACCTAAGCTGCAGTTGCTGTTGGATCTACAGGGAAGTATAGGTGTCTGTCTCATGCAACGGAAACCTGTTCGAGGTTGTAAATTGGAGACACAAGGATACGTTTTTTAAAACAAAGATTTATAAAGGACTCATTTTCTGAGAAGACAGTCCCATACTCTGACTGGTGAGAGACTTCTGCTTGCACAAAGGACCTCAATGCTCCAGGCAGGAGCAGGGTGAGCCATGACTCCTACTTCCAACATTAGGTGGATTCTAACTGAAGGTGTTTGGTTTGTTTTTTACTTCTAGAAAAACACAATGCTTTTTAACCTGGGAATTCCTGATCTGCTTATATAAATTAATGCAAGATGTTAGCTGATAAAGTGTGCTTGCTCTTAACGCGTGTTAAAGGGGTTTGGATTGATGTCTCAGTCATGTATCTGTATGTTGCCAAATGAGAACAGTTATATTTTCTCATATTTATGCATTCCTAGACATATATCAGTAGCTACCTTGTGCTGTTCTATGTGTCCTGTTACAAAAAGGGGTGCTTATCATATTTCCTTTTTCTATAGTTATATGAAATGAGCATTTTTGACATGCAAGCCCCTTTTTTCACTTGTTCCAGGACAGGCAACAATTCCCTGATGCCAGTCAGCTGTCTGTCTTACATTATTTTCCCACCTGAATGCTCTAGTCACCAACTCAAACTTCTATTTTTCATTCAGTATTAAAGGTGCAAGTAACATGGTTTGGTCTAAATATTGCATTATTTATCTCACAGGCAGCAGAATTTTGTAAGAAATTATTAAAAACTCCAAAGACATGAATAGAAAATAAAAACAGTACTTTAAATGAGAAGTTAAAAACAAAAAGTGCAACTTCTGCAAAGTTGCTCAGATATCATAATGTGTCTGATATTATCCAGAACCAGTGAGGAAACTGGAGCACTCTGAATGTGAAATATTTAAAAATAGTTTCATGACTATATAAATACCTTTGGAGTCAGAATTTAATTGAAACTTAAATTCTTTGAGAGTTATTAGTCATTAAAAAGAATGACCCTCTATTTAATTTTTAGATATTAATCTCATATTCTTTTCTCTCCCATTAGCTCAGAAACCAGCTTGTTATTGCCCCTTAAGGCTTTCTATATAATTAAATATTCCTGAAACTCCAAATGCCAGCTATACTGGAAGAATCTGAATCAGAGCAAGGTTATTTACAGAATTTTTCTGTTGAGGGTTTAGCACTTGAGTCTGCTTTTACTCATGTCAGGTATGGGTCGTACTTGTCTTGCATAGAAATGGAAATTTTTGTCATCAGCCTTAGTGCAATCATGAGTAAGTGCCATGTGTCCATGAAGATACATGGTAGTTACTTATGCTTAGGAAGATAATGAAGATACTGCTGCAGGGGACTGTTAACAACAACCAAGAAGTAAAACCCTCCAGGTCTGGAAACAAGGGACCAGAATTTACACTCGGTAAAATGTGTGGCCATGTGCATGTGTATTGTTTTATGAGCAATGTAAGATTTATGAAGTTCTTAGCTATAAAAGTTCTTACTTTTAAGTGCTGTATATTTTTTTGAAAATGAGGTGTTAGATAAGTAGACCATGTGGTGAATATGGAGTAAGTATTTAATAATCTAACAATATGGGGCATAATTTAACCTACAGTGCATGTGATTCATGGTGAAGCATCGTTCCAACATATCAATATCCACTTTACATTTTTATATGTCTAGTTATTGGAGAAACCAACAGGAGAGCAAAACAATGACTATATATATATAAAGGCAAAACCAAGGTCCACTTTCAGAGCTCAAGGCAAGACTATACAACTTTTTTGCAGAATTGAGTACTTAAAAGATCTGAGAGAAATTAGACATTGAAAAAAAGAGTTTCTGGAGAGAAAAGAAAGCTGTAAGAAAGCAATTCATACTCAGACCAGGTGGAAGAGACTCAAGTCCTCAAGGCTATCTGAAGTAACCTTCCTGACTTCTAAGGAAAGGTAAACCCAAGGGATGGCCAACCAAACATGATCATATGACTGCTGTAGCACTGGATTTTCTCTGGAAAGCTGGGGTTGTTCCAGCAGGGCCCTCCCAGCCTCAACATCATACACTGCTCCAGACAGAGGGGAACAGGAGTTGATTGCACTGCTGTATGTGTGGCATAAGATGGCCTTTGGGAGCAATGTGTTTACAGACTGGGAACTGAAGAGAAGGAATTAAATGACATGCCCAAGACTGCGGCCAGGCAGACTTGGAAATAAACCTTCCAGCTCCCAGACAAGCACTAACAGCAGGTAGCAGGACTCCCTTGCCTCTTCTTGTAATACTACATTATTTGATTGCTCATAGCCCTTTTTTACAGCACTCAAAGCAGGGAAACAATATCAGAGCTCCTCTATCTCAGTGCCAAGGAAATTTAAGCATATACCTAAATGTAAGTAGTAACAAGTAGGTTTTAGGTGTGGGATTTTCTCATCTAAGTTATTAAGTCTGTGCTGTAGGTGACTACATCTGAGTTGATTATCTTGCTAACTCTTCAATCCAGAAAAAGATGTTTCAAGGGTGCTTTTTGTGTAAGGTAGGCAAGGTAAATCATGCTTCTGAAATACCTCTTTCACGCCATAGAAGGTGTATGGATGCCTAGTTCATTGCAGAAGTTAGGTAGAAGGAATACCAACTAATTTTAATTATTGTTTCCAAGTCAGCACACAAGCTTGCTGTAACATTTCTTACCCATCTGTGTGCACTCTATCAGCACTCTCAGACTTTTTAAAAGGACAAAGATGCTGTAGTAACACATGGAAGCCATGACTTAATGATCATGTAGCATGGGGCAGACTGCTTGTACTCTAACCATTGCTCAGTTCTCTAACCATTTACACAGCAAAGGTTTTAAGTACATGATAACTGGACATGAAAGTACAATGAATAGATCACTAAGGGAGGTGGGCCAGACTTTAGCCAACAACAATATTTCTATCAGGTGGACAGTGCTATGGTTCATAGCAGATCAACAGAGGAAGAATCAGCATAATCTAGTTTTTATTCAACTTCTGTAGCTTGTTTTGCCACATCTTACAGCTAAAAATAAAAGTGTCGACATCCCAAATTGTGATACCACAGTGATTTTCGTTTACAAACAATAACAACTGATCTAAACTTTTAATGAGTTATTTTAATTTCCCTCAATCTTGTTTCCTTCTTTATAACATATGTGAGTTAATGCATTTATTTTTTGGGAAGGAGTGTCTTAGACTTTCTTCTAATGCATCATGAATTAAATACTTCTACTGATTACTGATTAAGGAAGGCTAACCTAATGAATTAAACATTGACTTGAGACCATGGCTTTCAAAGAGGACTTTCTATGTAGGGTTGCCATGCTGCTGTCCATGATTTCCCAGGCAGAAATATGCATGCATGCATTATGGAGATGGATTCCCAGTGTGCAGTAAGCCAGGCATATCAGGTTTATTGTGCGTGTCGTCATTTTTTGGCACATTCATGAGCGCATCTAACTCATTTTGCCCACACCAAGCAATTGATATGTAGAAGATGTTCCTCTGTCCTCAAGTCCTCAAGACTTGCTGATGTCCACAGACCAAAACCACGTAGTGTTACTATTGCCAAGCTGCCAGATATCCTGGAATGGCTACAGTCCTCAAATTCCATAAGAACAAGATTTACAGTAAGAGGAAAGAGGACATGTTTGAGTTTCCTGGACAAGTAGCTATCCTCATTCCATGGTCTTAGATAAATTATTTTATTCATCCACGTTAAAGTGAGGCAATTATAATGCTAAGTTACACTAAGTGATATGAGACGAACAGTGTTGGTAATGACCTAAATTCTTCTAGATGTAAATTTTCAGGAGCTGTAATCCATGAAAATGCATTTCATATCATTGCAGCCCTCTCTAAATTTCAATAAAATTTGATGGGCTCTGAGAAATCCCCAAAGGAGATGCACAAGACATACTTTTCATTCTTTATAGATAACCAGTAATTTCCATCCTGTACTGCACAAAGCACTAGTTGAACTTTTGTCTCTCCCCCGTCAAAAATCTGAAGAGTATCCTCAATATATTGATGCAAACAGGAGTGGGTCTAATTGGTAGAAAAGGGATCGAGGCAGCTGATTTAGAAGAATAAATGTTGGCAACAGAGGCAGCAACTGCTCTTCTCTTAGTTCTTCAAAGCAAGCACAGTAACTTGCTCTGATTTCTCATCTGTTCTTATACCTCTTTGTTTAATGTCATCCTGGTTTTCTGCCTGGTGGAAGGTACCTCCTCATCTTCTCAACCTCCAGTTATTCTTTTCTGACAAAAACACTTGAGCATGAAGCAAAGAAAGTCACTGCCCGTGAGAACGTTTTCTGCTAGGCTGCATTTGGCCCTGCATTGCATCATGAAAATTTGCCTTCATCTGAAGCTTCAGTTATATGTATAATTACATGAAGGGATGTGACACTGAAGGAAAATTGTGTGCATTTTGTTTTATGTGATTTGTTTATAGTTTAACATGGCACTTACTTAATAAAAAAGCTGTATAAATCAACTGATACAAACAATCATTCCTTTATCAGGAAATTACATGTGCAATGTATTGGTTAGTAGAATGAGTCTTAATGAAATTCAGTCAAAAGCTGCTGATCTGAGAATGACCAGGGGCCTCTTAATAGAAGAAGGTTCTATTTTTCCTATTAGCTTCAGAGACTCAGACAATAAAATAGTGATTTAATAGACTTTAAGTCAATCAAGATGATACAATAGTGTTAATTAGCCTTTTGTGCCTAATTCACAACTAATTCTGTTGTCTACTTATTTATGTTCTAAAGTAGCCCTGATGAAATTTTTAATATTTCACCGAAAATGAAGATCCATTTTTACACTGGCTCATAATTTTCTCATATATAGCTTGAAATTGTACTCTGGATAATTTTGCATAGTAGTATATCTACATGTCAGGACCATTGGCTGCTGTGTTGAATGGCTCTTCAGAGCTGACAACTGGATAATAGCTTTACTTTCAGCCAGCAGAGGAAGTCAAGAGCAAAAGTGTAGAGATAATGTGAATATAATTCATTATTCAAATATGCAAGTGATGAACTGAAAACAAAGAGGGAAGAGTAATAATGGTGTCATTATTTTTATTACTCTTGTTTTGCAAACGTAGCGTGAAACATTAAAGCAGATCTTTGAGATTCTCAACTGTACAGTGACAAATTTACTTTCTTGGCAATATTGATAAAAGGAAAGCAAAGCAGACAGGTTTCTGCAGAAGGTACACTGCGCTGTTAGTTCTACTATTAAATATTTTCTTGTTGCCTTTGCTCTTTACAATTCACATTATTAGTTGCTCTTTAGAAGCCTGATCAGTGACTGGAAGAAAGTGCTTTGTTGTTCTTGTGGCTCTATTTATTTAAGATAATCTTCAAAGCTTTTAAATCTTTGTAGCATGACTAACAAAGGCTAAATAGGCAGGTTATGTACAGCTTTCCTTGAAAAATGAGGCATTTCCATGTGATAGCAAAACATCCTCTGTGAAAGCAGCACAGATACAGGTTTTAATGGAATAAGGACCTAAAGAGCATCGATTTGGTAACTGGAGTGTTTTACCATTACTATGCTATTTAATACTCTTTCATGTCATCTGTTTTACTTTCCCAATGTTTAGGTGAAGGCTTATTAGAAAAAAATTTTTGGTGCTTTTAATTTTTAAGTGTATGTACAGTAATATACAGAGACTTTTGGAAATAAAGATGAAAGATGTTTTCTTCTAAACTTACAGCAGCAGTAATGAAAGACCCTTGCAAAGATTATATCCCTCTTGTGTGAGACAGTGTGGCAAACATCCTTTTCTCCAGGCAGCTTATGCACCAGAGAAAGAGAAATAAAGCATAGAGGAGGCATGGAAGTCTCACCTCTGCATACATGAGTAATGGAGAGCAAGGCAGCACATCTGGAAGGGCCCAGGTACAAGCAATAACATTCCCTATCTCCGTTTAAAATCTCTTTGTAGCTGCATAGGAAGGCTTTGTGGATTATTTTTATAGTACCTGCAATATGTGCATTAGCTGTTTATCATACTGCAAGAGACTGTATAGCATGCTTTTATGAAAACTGTCCAGAATTTACTGGCAGATTTGACATGCAGCTGTTATGAGGTTACAGCTCTGCATAATGCTTTGTGGGAGAGCTTGAATAGGTGCCATTCTGCAAGGAGTTAATTTGAGATAAGGAGGAAGGGGACTGTGGTAGTTAAAACCAGCATTACCTTCATTGAAGTAGGCAAGATGGGCAAAGCCTGGGAAGAAGAAAGCATTGTCTTCCTGAATACACAAACGGGAGACTGAGGCACAGGGGAATTAAAGGTCTTGACCAAGGTCAAAGCAGCAGCTTGTGGGAGACCTCTCCCTGCTTTCAGTTCACTGTGGTTCCTCCAACACTGTCTTTCTCAGCTTCACAAGCAATAGTTTGCCTCCTAAGGCAATGATATATTGGGAACTGTAGAGATTTAGTATTCAACTCTGAACATTTTATCATTTTCATGGTAAACTAATAAAGGTATGAAATGCTAAAATCAATAGAAGTGCCTCAAAGGTTTGCACCATATTGCATCTGGTGATGGATCTGATTCTCTTCTGATTTACATTATAAACACAGGTAAATCCCATTGTTCTCTTATTTACAGCACCTTAAACTGTAGGAGACTTGAAATTTTATTCCATTGATTGCTATTTCTATTTTTCTCACCTTTACCTGATTTTACATCTGCAACTTCTACCCAAACTTGCAGTAACTTTTTTATCTAAACAATTGACACAGAGATTTGCTTGCCTACCTCCAGCTGGAGAGCTTAAGATGTTATCAGAGCTATGGTTTTGGAAACAGACTGTGAAGAAATGACCAAGGTTTCGATGTGAACTGGGAGTTTTTTCAGGGGCAAAGCAGTTCCTCTGTTTTATGACCCTGAAAGAATCACTTAGATCCTGAGTCAGAAAACTATTTAAGCGCATGCCCAACTTCAGTGGGACAGAAGCCTGTGCTTGCAGAAGCATGTGTTTAAGCACTGTCTTGAAAAAATACGGTTTCCTGTATCAGGGCTTTTAATCTCTTCATTCTCCAGTTCTCCATCTGTTAAAAAGAATTAACAGGTGGCAGAAAGGAAATGTTGTTATCTGTCTTCTGTTAGCTCTTTAAAGCCTCTGACTCTGAGTGCATGAAGCCACTATCTCAGTGAGCCCTCATTCTCTCTTGAAGCATCCCTGTCATACTACAATGAAAAGGAATAATTTATACAGTTACTTAACAAGTATATTATGCAACACTGAGCTGCCCGGAAGATTATGAGGAATGGAAAGGAACTGTTGACCTTCCTGGAAGAAGCTGTAACTGTGCAGAGAACCCCGTGCATTGCGCTTCAGCACCAGAAGAGACGTGGCTTCACTGTTCTCTTAGACTCCAAACAACTATTGGTGATGTTGAGATCAGACAAACCTTTTCTTGGACAGCCTCAGAAAGGAAAGAAATGGTCTTCCTAAAGTTAGTAGTTCATGCTGCTTAATGCAGCATGTTCTTTCCAGCAAATGCCAAAGAGCATTAACGTACAGAGAATGTTGCTTTGAGGTGGTGATCTTAGGTGGTCATGAGCTGAGGAAGCTGGCCTGGCACAGGAAGAAATAACCAAGAAATAACCAAGTCTGCAAAGTCTTGAGCTCTGTTCCCCTATCATTGATAAAGCCAAGCCTAGAAACCAGTTATACTTGGATGCTGCACCCGTGCTAGGCTCCCCAGCTTGGAAAAACTCACAGTGCAACAGAAAGTTCTTCATTAATTATTATTAGAAGTATTTATTTGTACTGTATTATGAAGACCTCACATGCAGTATAGAGTAGAATATAATTCCTGTTGTAAATAGTCATAATCTAATTAGATGAGACAATTAAGAATGAGGAAAAGATATAAAAGGGTGAACAAAATTATAATTAACCAACATTTCATTAGCACAAGTATCTTTCTTTTTGTTTGTCTCTTTGAAGTTTCTTCCTTGCTTGTTTTTTAAATAATTTATTTTTAAGTTAGCAAAATCATTTCAATTTTCACTTTGCCTCTATGTAAACTGGAGAAACAGCTCATTAGAAATGTATTAATTAACATAATAATAAGCATGATTCTGCCTCATGGATAAAGGCAGCTCCTTCCTATTAAAGGAGTGAGAAGGACATTATACACTAACTGCTGCGGATGCTAGAAAACTGTAACAGATCAAAGCCAACCCCAGTCCATCACGAGGACACGCAGGGAAGTTGCCCACGTTATCAAAACCAGAGGGGTAGTTTTTCTTTCAGTGCAGTCTCTCACTGCTCAGTTATCAGCTGTGTAATTCTGGTGGATGCAATGGGTAGATTTATTTCTTATTTTACTCTGATGAGGGAGGGGGCTGACCCAAGTACAGCAGCAGAGAGCTCAGCATTGCACGTTCAGAGGGAGACTGCAACCTGTGCTGAGCTCTGTGCTGCAGCAGCTGCTTCCTTCCAGTCCACAAACCAGGCAATTAAAGTGGACCTGGGTATGTCTGCAAAAGCTGAGGTCAAAACTTTGACTGAAGGTTCACATACTTAGCCTAGCCTGTGCTTAACACTGTGTTATTTATTCCAATAGCTTTCATGGTCAGCTTGGTTGTTTATCTGGTTGTTTTGCTCACTGTATTCCTGGGAAATTGCTGTTCCTCTGAAGGTCAGTGAGGGTTTTGACAAGGGCCACAGCACAGGTGTGGTTTCAACCCCTTTCCAGCCCAGTTTAACCGTGTGCTGTGTGCTCGAGAGCAGCTTCCCCTTAAATGAAGTTCAAGAAATGACGAAGCACAGAGGGAGAGGTGGAGGCTGGCCTTTCACTGGCTGGCGTTTCCGTGAGCCGCACAAGCTTGACAGAGTTGCCGTAGGACTGTTTGCTAAATGGTCTCCTGGATCCTTCACCAGCCCCAATGCTTTTGCACCAGCTCCACAGCCAAGACTAGTAAGAAAAGTACAGACGGGGAGAGTGTGATATGTGAGTTATTTTCACAAGTCAGAGATGACCCCATAATTCATAAGTGGTGGAGCAGAGCCTGCAGAAAGGAATTTCTGTCCGCCACTAACTGTGCTCACTTAATTTATTGTTTAGCTTGTACCTCTTATCATCAACAATGAGAAAACTGGTTTTCTGTGTGAAGCTAATGTTTTTGCTTGCTTGATCCTGGGGCAGAGGCTGTCTCCTTCCCCCTCATCCCCTTAAGTGGAAGATATTTCTTTGGGCAGCACATTTTCAGGTGGATTCTAAGTATGCTGGGTTGTCAGCTCCATGCAACATCATAGGCAAACTTTTTAGTGATAAAACAAATTGACGAGTATGTGTGTGACATGGCATCTGACTATCAGATGTTAGAGGAATGCAAAAGACATACCATAGCGAGGCATATAATTCAGTGTGTGTGTGTGTGTCTGTATATATAGAACTAACAATTTATATTCTAATCATCACAAAGCAATCATACTGTGAGTGCATTTTTGTTATTAATACTTACTCTTTGATGCATAAACAATCCCATTTGAAATTCCTGGTACCAACTGTGCTAATCTTTCACTGGAAAAAACTTATTTGCAGAGGAGGAAGAATGAAGGGTAGGTAAGCGAAATGTATTTCATCTGTTTGAAATAACTGCAAAACTATCAACATTAATGGTAAAAATATTTAATAAGTATTGCACTAGCCAGCACCAAAAGTAGTGAGATACAGAATTGCATTTGTTCTGTCACAGACATGACTGACATTTAATTATTGTCTATTTTTGTGCTGATAATCTCATTCTTATCATTCATTGTTAAATCCTTTAGAACCCCAAGAAAAATGAGATCAAGTGACAAAAATAAGATAATGAAATCATATGAAATAGAATAAAATTATATCTTGTAGGTAAGAGGTGATTCGGGAGACTAGGTTATTTTGTAGGGTTGTATAAGCTCTATAAGTGACTGTGAATTAAATGTGTTGAGCTCACAGAAAAGCTTTGGAAAAGAATAGCTGGTTACAAGCTAAGCTGACTTCTTGGTTGCCATTGTGCAGCTCATGCCATATGCAATGATATAAGATCATTGTAAACCTCAAAAGATGGTGAATTTAAGTCTTGTTGGGAAAAAATATAGATCTTTCCAGCTCACTTCCCTTTTGCTAGTTTGTTCCCTTTGTGCTGTTGTGAAGCTTTTGGAAGCCAGTTTGTCACAGTGGCTGTAAAATCAAGATCTATTTTTATCATTCTTAGCTTTCAGCCAGAAAAAGGTTTCCCAGTCTTTTGCCAAAAACTATATCGATTACACAACCCGATCCAAGCTTTTGAGTCACTGTATATGTCTGTTTGCAATATGTAACAGGAAAAGGCTTCTAGCTGAAGTTTTAAATGAGGTAGGAAATCTGTTCCAAAATTAGATGAACAGTGCTAAGGGGAAGTCAAAGGCAACACTCACCATTTATTAGTCTTTTCCAAGATAACCTGTTGAACTCATTGAAAAATGACTTTGCAAGTCGTGTGGTAGTGAAAACACTTAAGGTTTAATTTTGTTTCCTGTTAACCTCTGAATGATGTAGTGGAAATCTGGTCTATGCATGCTAAGAAAAAATGCTGACAAACAAAACTATATAACTCATGAATGTGATAATTTACTGAACATGAATGTTACTTATCTGAGTCTACTAGGTAGTGACCACGTCAATGTTTGTATTTCTGCCAGCTTTCATGTAAGTTGGCTTTGTAACTATTTGATGACAAAAAGTGTAGCCAGTGCAGAAACACAGGAATTTCTTTTTTCTCCCTTCAGAGGGACCTTATGAAACAACCCTAAAATGGGAGATGAGGTTTATTCCCAATTCCGTTGTTGACTGTCTGTACAACTATAGGCATAGGTCTTGAATATTCTGTCCATTAGTTTCTGCCTTGTGAAATAATATAAGTCATGATGATAAAGTATTTTGTAAACCCTGCATGAACAGGACTATGTGAATTCAAAAAGATCTTGCTATAAGAACTTGTTTGCAAAGTATTTTTACAGGCACCTCTATCTGTACCAAGGTGGTTATTTAGGATGGAAGAGGATGTGTGTCATCAATTTGCACCCACCTTCTTTTTTCAAAAGTAGAACTGTACATTTTATGGACATCATCTCTACAAATAGCTTACTGCCTAAGCTTTGCTTCTTGGGGCAATAGCAAGGGAAGTGGATCTAGTAGCTGCTTTTCAGATGTTGAAGGTGCAACATTTCAGATGTCTTCTCTGCTCCATGCTCTAGCTCACCTAACCTTCCTCATATGCGAATTCCTTGAGTTAATGGTGGGTCTCTGTTCTGCTCCTTCACAGTGGAAATTCAAAATGGAAACCTGTCAGGGTGTCTAAACTCAAATGCTACAATGAGAATGACTGTCTTTCACATTTTTGTACTCAAGTTCGGGCCAAGCCCAGAATCTTACATTTAGACCCCCACATTCTGGCAGCCTGAAAACACAAGAAGGCAGCTTTGTTTCATCCATTAGAACAGCTTTTGCAACCAATATTCTACCCAAGTAATGGACTGTGATTGTTCCCTTAGGTTCACACTTTCCATTTCCAGCTTATTAACTTGGCCTCAAATACACAGGTACTGTCTGTAATGAGTAGTCATAATGAATGCAGAGAAACAATGGAACCGATAGGACTCTCTATATTGCTCAATCTCTCAAGAGAAAGCAAGAGCCAGGAGCGGCACTGAGGCTTTTCCAGGCCTCAGTTCCGTTCATACTATTGGTGAGAACAAGTTATTCCTCAGCTTCTTTCAGTGACAGAGAAGAAATATTCAGAAATTCATAACAGAGCTCAGCTAATATTTCAAAACTTTGCTGCTTTACCAAATAAATCTGTCAAAGATTGAAATTTATTAGGCTCATTTGGGAATCAACAGACATTTGTATTTAATAGACCTATGCTATTTTTTGTTCTCATTTGTTCTAAAGCAGAAAAATTTAGACTTAATTTAAGTTTTACTTTAAACTTCTAGAAAATTTAGCCAGTCATATGCTGATGAATCAGCAGAACAGAGTACCACACATCAGTGGCTGGGTAGATAATGTAGTACACATAATCTTTGTGTAGATATGTAGTACACATACTCTTTTCTTCAGTCATTCAGAGGGCTGGCAAACTAGGTTTTACCTTGAGTTTTATATTGAATTGGCTTTGCTTCATAGCAGTGGCATTCAATGGTTTGGAACAGGCCAAGGAACAAGGTAATGGAATGATCCCATTTCACCAGGCCATTCCTGGTGCTCCTCATAGACTTGCCCACTTGTCTCAACCCAGAACTTAAACTCCAAAGACCTCAGTGCAGCTGCACTTCCTGAATGTGAAGGCAGTAATTACACTTCTCTACATTTCTTTCTTATTCCCCATACTCACAAGCACGACACGAACAGCAGACACACCATGGCAACTTCAGTAAAGAGCATATAGAGACTCAGTGCCTCCGAGTGGTCAATGAACTCTGCAAATCAGGCAAGGACAGCAATGTTTGAAGGGGGATCTCAGATCGTGTGCTGTCTTTGTCATACTCTGGTAGGAGTAAGTAAACCATTTATTTGAGAAAAGCATGCACAGTGTCAAATATATATATATATAATTTTGTGTATACACGTATATATTTACTTTGGGATACCATAAGTCTATGTCACTAATATACTATCATCAGGCAGAATTTAGGGATTTGGGAACCTGTTGACATTTACATGTCCATAGGTGCTAATGACCTATATCAGCTGCATGTTTTGACAGAGGCTTCCTCTGCTTTTCCCCATTTCATGCATAAAGACCTAAATCTATTTAAAGGATTTCTAACGTTCTGAATTGGAAAATATCATAGAAGGAGCATTTGAACAGTGACTTGATCTTGTGTACCTTTTGGTTGAGTTTCCTTGTAGTCATTCTATAAGCTTCACTGTTGGCGACAGAAGTAAATCTGCCACCTTGCTGCCTGGCAAATCTAAATGAACAGATGTAGCTGGGCCTGTTAGTATCTTCTGCTACACTAGTTATGCATTATACTGGCATATCACTCATGGTGAGAGAGACAGGAAAGCAAGCTTGTTAGCTTGTTTACACTTACTGAATAATAGAGTTCAGGAGTTTTAAAATAATAAAATTCCAACTACACTGTTACTAATCCTTGTTATGGTCCTGGAATTAATTAATCATGTCCTTTTCAAAATGCAATGCAAACAGAGGCTGCAAAACTTTCTGACTTGGGAACCTTTAAGCGTCTGGGTGCAGGCTTCACAGTTGCTGACTTAATTTTGAAGACATGAGCACTACTTGGTGAAAAAAAAGCTGCCCCTTTGTTATATACTGGAAAATTGGTAATGTGCAAACTCGGTCAACCTAAATTCATATGCATAAATATTCATGTTAATTTAGATCATGACTCAGATTGAGAGTATTCACCTCATGTGACGCTCATGGGAATCTTTCCCTTGATACCAGTGCACTTTGAAGCAGTTGTCTAACCAGTGTCCAAGCAAGTAGTATCATAATATTTACAGTTGATGGCCAGTTGTGAATTTTAATACATAAAGGCAAGTAATATATATATCTATACTCTAGTTATAGGATAATGGATGTACTTTACAGATGCAGTCAAAACAATTTACCAAGGATGAAATGCTCATTTTGAAAAGCAAAGTCTATCAAACACCATCTGCAGACAGTAAAGTGTCATGAAGACAGATTGGTGGTTGTTCCCAGGGAGCTCCTTCTGCACTGAAAATGGTAACATGAGAAAAAGTGCTAAGATAATTGCTGGAAGACTGAAAAAATATCATTTGTATCACTATCAGAGAGGTGGGAGAAGCAGATGTTTTGAAGTAGGCGAGGCGATGACTGGGCTGTGGAGAACTTGGACAGTGAAAAGGGCACGTTGCTCAGCAGTCATCAGAGCCCAGGAGACTAGATTTGCTTTACTAGACACTGGTGCGAAAAATGAGCCACGGTGATGGGTTACAGCTTTCTCTTGTGAGAACCTTTTACACAGACAGTTCCCTACAACAAGCGATTTCTATTTTCTGTAACAGAGAAGTGGGAAAAGATTAATATAAGAGAGCAGTATAAACAGTTCCCAAAGTCTAGATGAAGGCTGCAGACAAAACTCTCTACCATGCCTTTACACATCTTCAGTCTCACAGATGGTGAGACAAAAGCTTAACAAATAATACTCAGCCTGCAGTTCAACTTCAGATATGCTGAAAAACACCCATCACCTGGGCCCAAAACTGGTCCTAAGGTCTAATTACGGTGATGGGTATCTATGTAGGCACTCATTTCAATTGGGTTTGTCATCTTCTTACTCCTTGCCTTCTGCAGTTGGTAGCGCAGTGATGATGCTGCTTTTCTCAGCTTGTCCTGCTGAATATTCATGGATTATTATTCTTTATTTGATTATCAGAGTCTGCTAAGCACTAACAAGTGCCCTGAACTGTAAGATAGGTAAGTCACAACTCAGGGAAGAGCCATGGCAAGTAGCAAATTCAAAAAGAAAATTAGTCACTTACACTATGTTATATGGCTGCCTTTTTTAACAGAGTTTCCATCTTTTTATTTCTCATATGTTTTATTAAAATAATTAATTTTTGAGGTTATCATAAAGAAAGAGTCTCTGGAATTTGACTAGATTACACACACAAGGAAAGAAAAAATTAAATGCATGCTATTTGCTACTTACTTGTACACTAGCTATTACAAAAAGAGTATATACAGCTTTGCACTGCCAGGCAACTAAGTTCAGCCTCAGTGCCGGCAGCAACAACATCACAAGTCCAGGTAGAAATAGGTCTGTTGAGTAGAACTGTTATGTGTCTGCAAGATATTTGTTCCGAGGAACATGGTATTTCTACATATGTTACATATTAAAGAAAAGATTTCCAAGCTGGAGGCTCTGAAGCATTAATGTCTTAGACTGTAGCCCAGAGAGCATCTAATCTGACCTAAGAAATGTTGAGGGGAGTCTTCAAGAGTAGGTGTAGAATGACCCCTGAAAACAGGAATGGTCAGATACGGTTGTGGAGAGGTCAGCACTGCCTTCACTGGAGTGATGATCTAAACTGAAATCAGAGCTTTTTGGGTCAGCCCAGGAAGGAGCCTCATAATGATATTTTAGTGTGTGTTTGGGAAAGTAGGAGAGGGGGGTAAATGCACAAGGAAGTTCAAAGTTTGAATGACTTTCCTATCTATTCTTATAAATAAGGGACAGATTTTTCTCATTCAGTCAGGGCTTATGAGAATATCACCCACACTAAAAGAGACAGGCATATTATTTTCACTCTCTATTCCACCGAATATGCAAAATGAAAAACAGGTGATTGCAGTGCATGTGTGTGCTTTTTTTTTTTTTTTTTTTCTTTTGGGGGGCAAAGAAACTTTTGATCTTCAGTCTGTACAGAAGCATCCCAACTTTAAAAAAAGAGCACTGTCAGATTTATTATAGCACTGAAATGTACAGATATTATGCTCACCATTACTCAATGACCTCTTTTGGTTTGCCATCATGGTCCAAGATTTATTGCCTTTTGTGTTTAAAATGCAAAAAGATATGTCCTGTTAATATTTCTGGTTTTGCTGTGAACCAATGACTTCCTGTTTGCCAGTTCCACAGGTAAGGAAGACACAAACCACAAGTGCCAACACTATGTAATTTTTTTGGTCCTGAGTCCCTAATTTCTCAGTCATCCAATGTGTTCTGTCAAAATGCAGCCTGAAAGTCTAGACCAAGAGATATCTATGATAGAAAGTGTACATCAGTATTTCAAGCCCTCTAAATTTATTCTAGCCATTTGACAGTTGCTTGGAGATACAATCTCAATTTTTTTGCAGTAGCCCCTTCAAGTGGATATTTATGGCAGATACAACTGTAATTATTTACCTGTAACAAAGTCCAGGTCTGCCTGCTCCAGGTGATACAGACAACAGAAGGACACAGAGAAAATATTAATCTTCTTTCTGTCTAGATTTTGACCTTTTGCACCCAGCTTCTTAGCTCCTTATAGGAATGGGGCTGTGTATATTTTTTTTGTTTACAGTTTTTGTTTCCTTACTCCGTGAGTCTATCAGTTATCAGTCTCAGTGACTAAATGACAGTTGAGGGTCTGACTGTGCTTCCCTGGTTTACATTTAGTGTTCTTACGTCCTTGCATTAAAAATACTGAAGGGAAATGGGACTATTTATGCTAGTTAAGGTGACTCCTCAGTGAGAAAGTTGCACATTTTGGGACACAGTTTTTATTAGAATAACTCTTCTTTAACATAGAAATATTATTATTTGAATTTGAATTTATTGATAATTTATTGATAATAATTTCAATTTATTTGAATACAAAGAAATGAAAGAAAAGAATGACAGAGAAAATAACTGAACCACAAAAAATAGGAATCAGTATCTCATCTTGGTAAAGATACTAAACCCGTGCCTGCTTTTAAAAGGATAAATAATCCTGTCGATTCTGTTGGAACTATTTATGCCATCAGGCGTGTGCTGAAGAAGGTGAAAAATTCAGAGCTACAGCAACTACAACTAATAGTATTTAGATATATTTTAAATGCGACAGCAATAAAACAGAGTACTTTGTCCACTGCATTGTGTAGAGCAATGAGAAAGAATAATAGGAGTGACAGATTCACATTTTCCTTTACTCCTTCCAGCAGTAATACAGCATGTTTGTATTGGCCACATTCCTATCATGTTCATGTTGCTTGGTACACAGAAAAACCTTAGCTGGGCTTGGTGCCATTTTGACGTGCCTTCATTTGGCTCAGCAGAACCAGTCCCTTAACACCACTCTTGAAAGTGCTCTTCGCATGGTTTCTAGGACTGCTTGTTGAAGGCACAACACAAAATTTCTTGCATAAATTATTTCAGAATATGGAAACTATACAAAATGGTTTTTTACTTGCAAAACATTAGTAAGAAGAGGGTTTAATTGCGTGTGCTATTTTTCCTAAATGCATGTCAACTGAAAAGGTATTTCTTTTTGCTGGTGTCTTGGTTTGATTTAGGATTTTATGTGAAATTATTTCATCTTTGGCTTGTATACTGTTAATTTAATTTTTAATGTGTTTTTCCACATTATCTGTAATTTGATCAGCCCCCTTTACATAACTTCTAATAATTTGCATTCTCATATTTTGTATAAAAGCTCACAGATATTCAGAATCAGAGTAAATCATGCGAGAGCAAATATCGCTGGAACAGGCATATTATCACCAGCAGCACTTAGGTCAGTAATCCAAGTACTGTTAAATGCTCAAGTTACATTTGAAACGTGGAAATATTCATGTGAGCAATAAGTAATAGTATGGTTCTAAATCACTATTCAGCTTCATCTTTAGTTTTTCTCTCTGTGTGGCTACTGCATCTTGCTTTAGTTGTGTTTTTCAAATATATTCCACTTATACAGATCATGCATCTAGTCATTTTGTGAGGCAAGAAAACAAACTGAATTCTGTTATTCTTCATTTTTCCAATTAAGCCAACTCAGTTGCACAATAGATGAATCAAGTCCATACACCACGTCCTTTCAAAGCAATCAGCACTAATTTGTTTGTAGTGGATTTTTTCAAAGTTGTTGAAAATCCATCAAATTTATTAAACATTTGCCGTCTACTAGATCATATGCAAGATTTCTAAAAGCTGATTCCTTCACTTCTCAGTTCACTGAAACTGTCATTTAGAACAAAAAGTAGTTGTCTTAAACACTTTTTCAATACACAATAGTCCCAGGGATAAGGAATATTTCCCAGATAGCATACGAGCATTTTTATTTTCCAGTGAAATGTCCTACTCCCTAAAACCCCAGTAATTTTCCCATGAGTGGAGAGCAGCAGGATTTTTGCAGCAGGCTGGATGTAGGATTTGCAGAAATGACTGATACCGTCTTGCAATTAAATCACCAAACTGGGCTGGTTTGCAGAAGCCATCCTAGTCTCCAAAGAGGTTTTAGGAAACATCACTGCCTTGCTCATCATTCTCACAAGCAGCTAGTCTGCATCCTTCCCTGTCTACATCCTTCCCACATCCTTGGGTATGATATAGACTCTTTAGTGCACCCCTAAGAATAAACATACTCATATTTATTTCTAGTGCCTCAGACATTAAAGACAATCACTCTCTTGAGTGCAGAGGATCTGGATCCAGCATAGGCAAAGTTTCCACACCGTTATCACCCCTTGTTTACCAGCTGCAAAGCAATATGGAATTTCATTCCATTTCTGGTATGCACCTTCAATTCCTGAAATCTGTGATGAGATCTTTACTGAACTTATTTCAGCAATGTGTCCACTGCTCTGAACTATTTGACACAAAGAGTTGCTTTTTACAAGTTGATTTTTGTTGCTTTCTTTATGTTGACATGATTCACTTGTCAGGCTATGTACTTGGGTTTTCATCACCTCTTCCCAAGTGGAGATTGCATATCTTCATTTTGGCAGTTTCTGGATTCCATCTTGAAATGTAACTACTGTACTTTGTTGTCTTCAGTGCTGGAATCTCTAGAGATGATTTTTTATTGCTGTATTGGAGGGGGAGGAGGTTAGTGATTTGGCAACAGCCTCGCAGCTATGACCCAAAGCTTCCCATTTTGCTCTTTATTTATATAGTGGTGTGTATTACTATAATATCCAGAAGCCCAGTTTCCAGCCCTAAGCCATGGTGACAGCAGATACAATTAAAAGCAGCACTTTGAAAATTGCACGTACTACAACTTGACAGGATAAAGTTTGTTTGCAAACTTACGTAAAGCTCGTTGAAATTGCCTGAAAAAAAAACCAAAACGAAACAAAAACAGGGTTTGGATGGCATTGGGAAACCAGGAAAAGCTTGGTGATTCATTTGAGCTCAGATTTTTTAACTTAGTGCACAAGAAATATGCGAACATAGCTCAAAGGTAAAGTAAAAGCAGAGTTTGACTGCATTTTCATGATCCTGACTTATATGAATATTCACAGAGTTATGGGCAGAAGTACCATTAGATGATCTGTTTTATTCTCCTGAGTATCACATTCAACTGAATTTCATCCAGTTACCAATTGATTGAGACCAATCACTTGGCCCTAATGAAAACATTTCTTTTTTTGGCAAAGCATCATTTTTCCAGGACGGAATGTAGTTTTAAGTTGCAGACATCAAGAAATGAAGACTCCCTCAGTTCTCATGGTTCTCATTGAAAGAAGTTTGGTCTGTTTGTTTATTTGTTTTTAATTATTATTTGGGTTTTTTTGATATACTTTATAAATCATCAGTCTTTCATACTTCTTTTACAACAAATTAAATGTCCTGAGTTTCCCAAAAAAGGTATTTTAGATTTTATTATCAAGTGATAATTTAGTCAAACTAAATATCAGTTCTGTCACTCTCAGCATTTTCTCTAGGCTTTGATCAGATTTTTACACTCCTTCTATAATCAGTTGATTTTTTAACATCCTTGGAAAAATATGGACACCAGAGCTATGGGCTCTAAGGCATGAGACAATATTTCGTAGGTGATGTAGTGTTTCTAGTAAAAGGATTTTACAGCTGCATTTAAGAAGTATAATCACTGCAAAAAAGCTCACCCTCTCAATGTGCGTTAGCTTTTTCACCCCAGGACTGCACTAGCCCTCTGCCACAGGATTGAGTTAGGAGCTCAGGTTCAGCTGATCATGTGTTATTATGCAAGAAACTTCTCAGATTCACCACTTCCTAGTGAAGTGGTCCTTATTTCTAAAAAACATGGGCTCCATTTCTGGTCCCTGAATGTCTGCCTTTGCAATTGGATCTGTTGATGTGCACTTTGTTTGGATTTGCCTAGTTTACTTGCTTTCTCCCAGTGACTGTCTTCTCCTTATCAGTGTTTACTGTTCCATCAACCTTTGCATAATCTATGCACTTTATAATCAAATATTTTTTTTTATTTTTCTTCACAATCTCAGTGAAAATAAAATGTAATTATTGATAGAGTTGATTCCCATGAAACCCCTATAAAATGCTCTTGCTTGGTAGTGGCTAAGCTTTATTTTTTAATTAGCTTTGAATAAGTTATTATGTCAGAGCACACTTGTGATCTACCATACTCAGCCTCCAATAATTCCAGCTGATGTCCATCTCAGTAATTTAAGTCAACCTAGCATAAAAGCATACAATATACTCTTGTTGCCTGTTAAATGTTTGTTCTGTGATTTCAGACCAACTCAGTCATCCCTAGCTGCATTGGGTTCACTGGAATGATTATACATCGTGCCAGAAGGTATTTCCTTGTATGAGTCATACTTTTCTTCTAGACTGAATAAGCACACTAAGATCTGGTGTTCAGAGGATGAGTAAATTTTACAGCTGTAGAAGGAATTTGGTTTTTGAAACTCAGGCTTGGTGTAATGAACTTACTTGAATATATCCCGGTGGATTGTATCATATATAATCAGCTTGTAACAGCAGTTACCCTAAATAAAATATCTCATTTTCTATGTCAGTCAACTGCTCCTGTGATTAAGGCAGATCTTGCAAGAGGTTATAATGGAGTGTTTCAATTACAGAAGGTGTCTCTGCCAAATGAATCACAGCACCAAACTTCACAGTCGTGGCACATGCATCTTCAGGTCTGGAAAGTGTCAGGCAGGATGTCAAAGTACAGTTTCATGTCCAGGGCTTGCCCACCATCCTCCACAAATTCTGGGATGTTAAAGACCTAGAAATTTGGTGAAGACCTATCTCTAATGTTCATCTTACAGAGGGGGTCAATTACCTATATATCACAAGGGGTTTATATTATTTCCTATTAGTACAGTGTCTGTCCAATGTCTGCTTAATATCCATAGCAACAAAAAGTCTCTCGTAGTCATAATGTCCTGGGTTCAGCAGTAGCAGTCATTTTTCTCTTTCTTAGTAGCTGGTGCAGTGCTGTGTTTTTGACGTTCGGCCTGGGAACAGCACTGATAACACCGATGTTTTCAGTTGT
>JANHGB010028850.1:0-28675 GCA_026283785.1 Coracopsis vasa | reverse complement strand
CGATCTACAAAAATGTTTTAAATGCTTACCTTACAACTCCATTTTCAAGCCCTCCTGCAATCACATTGACAGACACTCCTTCAGGCTGGTTAGAGAAAGCAACAGAGCAAATACTTTCCCTGCAGTGTACATGTCCCACGAGATCACCATTAACAGTCCAAAGTCTCAAATCACTACCCCCTCCAACTGCAACAGAACATAGCATAGAAGCATTAAAAACAAATCTAGACCACAGCTAGGTCTATGCAACAGAATCTTTAAGTGTTAAAGAATTAAACTTCTTGAAATATCACAAGGTTTAAATGACTTGGAGTGATGGGTTATGCAGTGAACAATTACCCCTTCTTTCCTTTTGTGACAGGGAGCATGCAAACCACCAAGCCATTGCAGTGATTTAGAAGATATCACTTCATGTTTATGGAACATTGTACTTACAAAATGCGATATGAATTTAATGACCAATTTTCATGTACTAACAGAAAAGCACTAAGAGCTTCCCTGGAATTCATACTATCTACTCTAAACAGCTAGATCTTGTACCCTGGCTTGCATTTTAAGTAAAATGCTTAGAAGTAGCAAGCACAGTTTTCTCACCTGGTTATCTGGGATTATTTGATTCTGTTAAAGAACTAACAACCCAGCTACTGCTTTGTCTTAAAAAGGATTGAAACTGATACCCCTCACCAATTAAAGAATACAGTCTTCTACAGAAAACAAAAAACAAACCCAACCAGGAAAAAAAAAAAAAAAAAAAACCACAAAAAACCCACACAAAAAACAAACAAACAAAAAAACCAAACCAAAACCCAAACCCAAATCCAACCTTATTTGTGAGCTATAGAAATGCAGTTGAAAGTCTCCATGTCAGTTTAAAACTTAAATAAATACTAGGTTTCTGAAGCTACTAAATAATTTCCCCTTATCCTTTAATACCACAGACTTGTACTACTCTGCTTCTCCCCCTGATTTGAAACAGTTTTAGTTTCAGTTCAGCCTATGGAGAACTACAGTAAGAAAAAGATATTGCACTATGCAAGGCCCTTCTTATTCAAGGCAAAAGAGAAAGAAGATTGCCCCAAGTGAAATGAGAATTGGGTCAATAACCACCTTCTAACAATATGGATGAACAAAACCAAGCTCTCTTCCTTCTTATTCTGTACCTCCTTGGATCAATGGAACAATATTCTGGCATTTAGATGGAGCCTATTCCCCACCCAGTCTCAAGATAAACACAATACACACTGGCATCCTTATAGACAGCAAAAAGGTGTGAGGACTTGGACTTGGCCCTGCTTTACGGACACTCAGTCTTGTAGCACACAGTCAATCTTCAAGTCAATAAGCACACAATTTACAAGATACTCAAAACCCCACTGCTCAAACAGGTCATAATGACCTCATTGAGATACAGTACTCTGTGGAACACAAGACAGTACAAAAACCTGGTTTAAAATAAGATGGGGAAGGATCTATACTTGCTTCTAGGGATACAGAAGCATTTAAAGTGATATAAGAACAATTATTAGAGTGAATAACAACATTTCAGTCAGCTTCACAGAATTTAGGTCTCCCAGGAATCTGCTGAAATTTTAAGTCTTTTATAAAGAGATCAAGCTGTTAGCTTTTATATCTCTGTATTTCCTCCAACACCTACCTAATAATTTCTGGATAAATTTATTATGTTACTATGTAAAAACAGAGTGCTCCTATTTGATCAAATGCATCCTCAGATGATTAATACACACTCAGTAACTAATTTAATAGCAAGACTCATGATATATTTGGTCCGCAAGACAGAACAGTTTTCTCCACTGAAAAATATACCTGAATCACAAACTGTTGCAATATCACCAGTTGTTTCACTAGCTGAAACTGCAGTCACAGGACTCTTGTGTCCAGCCAGACTCTGGACATAGCACAGCCTGAAGAAAATAAAGAAAACAAGCCTGAAATTCAGACTCAAACACAGCAAAGATTCTTTGAGGAAAATATTTAAGAGTTATATTAATTTCAATCAGCATTTTGCATGATGATGGTATTTTTCATATTCATTATAGAATTCCAGCACTGTTCACGGGGAAAAAACCCAGTAAGGGTTTGACTTCACATTAAAATATACACAGAACAAACTGAGTTAACTTTAAAAGGCTAAATATACCCTGAAGCTAGAGAACAAGCATTTAAACTAAAGCCATTGGAAAAATTTACATATGTACTTGTACCTGTTCAAATCCCATATGATGCAGGTTCCATCTTTGCTGACACTTATCATTATACTGTATGGTTTGCACACAAACAAGCTTGTTATTTCTGCTGTGTGACCATACAGATGGACTTGAGACTCCATTTCTATCTCTGAAGGCTGGAAAAGAGCAAGATAAAACATGAACTCATTAAAAAAAAAAAAAGTTTTTTGTTGTTTTTTTTTGTTGTGGTGGGTTGCTGGTTTTGGTTGGTTCCCCCCTTTCCCCCTCGAAAAGGATAAGCCTAGGGACAAGTTTTATTCTTAGATTTCAAAAATTGGTTCCTGTTTCTTTTAATGATGTTGTTGATGCTTTAGTATTGTTTACTGCTTTATAATGTGATCATTAATGTTCAACATTTTGCTTCCAGTGCATTAGTCTAAACAAACATTTTGATGTGGTCCAATGAATCAAAATGAACTATAGTACTTCTGTCTCAATTACACACCTTGAAATTGGATGATTTGTTTTCTACAAGACTGCCATTTCTACATGACAACAAAATGACAGTCTCAATATTTTAGCATCCAGAGGAAGCACTTGGAAACGGAAAGAAAACCCAGCTCAGCACTTATTGCTTTGTGTACAGGGAATTATTGGGAATTCCTCAAATTGGTGCCAAGTCCTTCAGTGATACCAAGATGGAAAAATATGCAGGAAGTCAATTTAAATATAGAAGTGTCCAGATGAAAACTAAGCAGCAAATTTGACACTAAATAATACTTCTTACTCAAGTTATATAATTTTAAATGATTCAGACTTCCTGAAAACTGGGTAAGTTGAAGTAGCTGCTTAATCAGAATACTAATGCTTTAGGACAACTGGCTGTACAGAGATTAGAATAATCTTTGTAAAAGAACAGAGCCTTTTTCTGCTTGTTTCCTCACATTTTTAGAATTTTAGCAGCAACTGTATTAAGGTCTAATAAGTTACGAAATAATTACCTAATGGCTAAAATAACATCCCCTTTTTACTTCACGCTTGCTTGTCGATAACAACCACTAAACCAGTATTCAGATGTGGTAAAACATGCAGGTATGCATCTACCTTGAAATAGCAGTTCTTTCTGTTGGCTACGCAAAATGATCGCCTACAGCATTTGAGTGGAGCATTTAAACAATCACTGCCAGTTTTACTCAAACAGATCATTAAAGCACACTCTCTTTGTTTGCAAGACAACCCCGATAGGCAGCAAATGGAGCCTAGAGTAGTTTGTACAACCGGAAACCCTTAGCTGAGGTTTTCTTGAAGGTATGACTTATTGTCAAGATAGATCACAGTTTCAAAGCAGTACTTCATTGGTTTTTGACCATCTTAAAGGCTAGGAAGAAACAGAGCAACTGAGATACAGAACAGAGGTATTTTTGTATTCTGGCAGCATGCTTTTGAATTCCCATATTCAATTAACAACATGATCTGGTTTATGTCTATGCATTGAAATTTTAAATGTGAAGCAGGGAGAAATATTCATGTTTCAAGTACTGCATTATAACACACTGTTCACTCTATCACCGAACAGCTGACAAGATGCATACAGAACAGATGCTAGGAAGCACATTTGCATTCCCTGCAGCCCTGACTTGGGTAACTGAACTCAACAACAGGAGCTATAAAATTGGCATAAGGTCAGTCTGCCTAGGGCATGTAAAACTGTCAGCACTGAGAAATTCAGTAAAGAGAGTCTCAAAGAGAACATCTGCGCAGCTGAACAAAAATCACTTGTTTGTAGGAAATGCAGGGAAACCCCATGACTTTTTAGCATTGCAGAAGCAAATATATTTCTATTTTAGGACACCAGAAACCTTTTAACTGGCATCTAAGTCTTGGTACAGGTTATTTGCAAGTTCACTATTCTGGTGAGCAATTAAGGTGCCTGACTTCAGATCCAACTGACTGAAGCTTGACTTGCTTGAACTGTTTGTGCTTTTCCCAGTCTAAGCATCTGCTGTCACCATCATTTAAAACAGGAAACTGGATAGGCATAGCAGATCATACCAAGGTTCCTTCTAGCCCATGCTAATGCAGTGATTCAAGAGCATCAAGGAGCACAATACTATAAATGTGTTTGCCAATACCTGTATCTATCTGCATTAACCTAAATTTGAGAATTCAGTTTAGTTATTACAGGTAACCCTACAGATATCTAAAAATTACCTCTCAAGAAAGCTGCAAACTCTTTGTTAATACCATGAAGAGCAGAAGTTCCTGCTGGCAAAGTCAGACAGAACTCAAACTCGGTCTGAACCAGAAAATGAATTTCAATTTTATTTATGTTTTTATACCATGGTTGTTACCACATAGTTTTAGGGTGATCTCTACTAGTATCTCAGTATCTTCCACTAATGCATTAAGTAATGCAAGTTACTCTTCTTCCTTCCCGCCTCACAGCTTTTCCCCTTGGGGAATAGGACAAAGTGAAGAAAACAGCTTTGTGGTTAATATATATTGTCTGAGATTTCATCCTGGTTTTTCATAGTCTAAGTGTCTTCTGCATTTGAAATGTTTACTTTGGGAAAACGCATTCCACGGTTTCAATTAAGGCTTTGAAAAGCTCTCTATCCTTCACAGGAGTTACTCCCTAATGTAGGGGACTTCATTGTGCCAGAGTGCTTCAATTCCAAGCCCTAGCCTGAATATACTTGGAGCTGTATGTGTATTCAGATGATGAGGGCTGACTAGAGGCTAGCAGTATGAGAACTTCATCTTAAAAAAAAAACCAAACCAAAACCAAACACAAATAAACAGGCTGAGATAAATCTATTTACTAATGTCAAAGAATACTAAACAAGAAATTTAAATCTTTTTAGAAATTATATTTAGAATTAAAAAAAATTTAAAATCTTTTTAGAAATTGTTCCAAATATAACAATCCCCTTTTCTCACTTTTCCTGTTTAAAGAAAAGCTGAAGTAGTGAATACAGCTAAATCCTTAAATATAAATCCTATCCAATGGAACTTACCGTATTGCTAGTAAATCTGTTCATATACGCTGTGATGACACCAGATTTACTGCCTGTGAACAGCTGACAACTGTCTGGCACCCAAGCACAACTTGTTACCTTGGAAAAGCAAAACAAAGCCAGAAAAAATTAGAACAGAAACTATTCTGACTGGAAAGACATGTAAAATACCTAAGCTAAAGAAATCCAGGAGTTAAAATATACCTGCTCTAGGTCATATTTGTTATTACTTTGGAAACCAAGCAAAGAGGAAAATTCTGTGTAGCCCAGAATTTACAGCTAGAGCAGTGAATCACTGCAGACTTCTAGATCTACAACCATATCATCAGCCAAAATCTTTTGTGTAGAATCTCACCAACCACTGGAGCACAGAAATTATGCAGTGTTCCCCAACAATCTTTTAGACAATGTTTTTCAGAGGAATTCTAAGCTATAGAGGAGTTCTACTTCTAATGTGAAGCATCTGTAATTTTTCTTATATTCATTTTTCTTGACCCAGAACTTAAGCTTTTATAAATGCACACCAATATTCCATAGGAGGCAAGAGCTACAAAGATCAAAGGCATTCAAAAGGTATTTTTACCTAGTACAGGAGCACATTCAGGGATGATACACACTAGAGCAATGAGACACACTCCAAAGCAGAATGAAACATATTAGATAGTGGTGTTTGGATGCTCATCTCCAAGAAATATGAAAGCAAGAGTACTTTCTGCCAGGTCAGGCCACCACTTAAATTACCAGTATTAAATTGAGGAAAAATCTGATTTTTTTTACCTGATGGAACTGTGAACTCTGTATAAAGTTGACTGGAGGTTCACTTTGCTTGCTTTTCAGTCTTAAAATGTTATCAGCATATCCCCAGCTCAGGATAGCTGACCACTGAATATCTGTGCTGTGCATGCTTCTCACACCTGAAGGAAGGCACACAATATTGCATTGCATGTGCATCCAAGAAGCTGATCACTTTTTTTAGTCAAAAATAAAAATCTCAGGTCCATGTTTTACCACAAGCTAGAATATAAAAACCCCTGAAGTTACAAAACAAGATGTTTTCTGTTGGGCTGTGGCTTAATCTGTAGTGTATTACAAACAGCTTTCAGAAACTATTTAAACATTGAGTGTTCTCTAAAGACAGTTTGCAACCTGGACAAAGCTTTTTTGAAGAAATGTTGAAAGAAATGTTCTCCACTCAAAGTGGAGAAGAGGGGAAAAGGCTGACAATACTTCCCAGAGGATTGATTGTTCATAACTTCATAGAATCATGGAATGGTTTGGGTTGGAAATGACAAAGATCATCTAGTTCCAACCCCTCTGCCATGGGCAGGGACACCTTCCAGTAGACCAGGTTGATCAAAGCCCCATCCAACCTGACCTTGAACACTTCCAGCAATGGGACAGCCACAACTTCTCTGGGCATCCTTTTCCAGTGCCCTCTCCTTCAAGGAGAAGGTTAGTTTTGTTATCAAAAATATCAACTTAGAGGAAACCTCTACTGTAGTTTTGAAAATTACAAGTAAAATCCACCCTCCAGGAAAGATACCACACACAAGGAAGCTGTTACTGGATTTATAAATCAGTATTTGGAAAAAGTAACTTAATTTGGGAAGTTAACTGGAGAATAAGAGTAGCACTAGATTTAATTTTTTTTATGGCTTATTTTCACATGTATGGTACACGTAGAGAATAAGCACAAATTCATACCTTGCTCCTTGCTATATATCATCAAAAGGCAAAACTTGCGGGACAAACCACAGATAGCTTTAGTTGGTAAAGCCTGGAGAGAGCCAAACCTTTCTCCATGTGGTTGGCTAAAGCAGACAACAGGATCTGGAGCACTTGGGGAACCAACATATTCTCCCCACTTCAAGCCTTTTATCCACGGTAATGGACTCTAAACCAAGCACAGATAAAGTTCAAATTAAAAGGTGGTTAAAAGTTTTCAGAAAAACATTTCATTAGTAAGGGAGAATTATTCATATCACATTCCTGTAAGAAATGACACAGTAAAGACTGTGCAAGTATTCTAAAAACACTAGAAAGGCAAGTATGAAACACTCTAGTGCCATCAGTTGAACTATCAGCTTTAAGGGTGTTCTCTCACTTCTTTAAGGGCTGAGGTAGCAAGCTTGCAGTTTAGGTAGTTAGTGAAAAAATTTGGTTTCTTTAGGTGCAAGGATTCAGTTTCTCACTGGACTTTAGGAAAAACAAGTATTTAAAGTGAAGGTTCAACTTTGTCTGTAGGACAAAGATGGAAGAAAGCACAGTATGTGGTTATCTACTATAGGTTTCCACAGAGATTCCAGAATTCAGCACTGAAAGTATAAAAATGGTTCAGTGAAATGCTTTACAACACCTATTTGCTATAACCAAGAAATTCAGATCTTAGTTATATACAAAATATAGATATATACAAAATGTATCAAAACCATGAAATTAATTTTCACTACCACCTTAATTTTGTGTATTTTCTTTACAGTATGATATGGGTAGGAAGTTGCAGTTTTGGGGAGGAAACTGTAAACACAATGGTACAACAATTACAGCATATGAATGATAATTAAGCCATCTTGAAATCAAAATGACATACTGGATATATTATTTCTTTAGCGTGTTCTCTGGTTTCTCTGAAAGCAAACTGCACTAGTAATCCCATGGCAGCAGGAAGTTCTCCTTCCATGATAAGCCTGGATCCAGGTCTACTAACATGTGCTGCATGGAACAGCTGGCGAGGTGTTTGCCCATATGTTTTTATCATTGTTTCAAGAGCTCTTCTTTGAACAGGATCCTCAACAGCAGAAACATCCATCCCAAAGTAGGTCTAGAGAGAGAAAAAATAAAAAGGGAGAGGAAAGAATAAGGTTTGTCTTTGAGAAAGATCTCTCAACACATGAACACAAATTTAGAGGCAGACTCTTCACTTGTTTTGTTAAGATTTGGACCAGAAGCCAAACCCCAATGGCCGCGCTAAAGAGCCACTGAAAACAGTAACCTTGTCACTACATATTTGATGGAGGTAACTACCACTTTTAAGATTTACCATGGGAGCTGCTCCCATGTGAATTCCATGACTAATTTCTGTCAAAGAGGTTCTCAGTAGACCTTTACCAGTCTGTGCAAAAACAGACAGGTTGCTGTGTGATAAAGAAAAAACTGAAAAGGTTTGTTTTCTTTATCTGTTTAATTAACATGTTAAAGCTCTGGTTGGGGGTGGGGAAGGAGAAAGAACCTTCATAGTTCAGGAAAGTAGAAGTTCTCTCTACTTGTCTTTTTCATGCCTCTCTCCGTACCACACTTCTCAGTCACACTGACAAAGACCTTGACTTTTCACTTTAAAAAAAACAATGAACACACTCACACAAACATAATATCTGAGACCTAAGGTAGTAACTAGATCAATACTTAAGCACAAAATAAGGAAGGAAAGCAGTTTGATGGCTACTTGAAAAGAAAAAGCCACCACTGACAAACACTACTGTTTTATTAGCTCTTCCAGCTACAGAACGAACAAATACATGGATAACATCTCAATGCTTTTGAAACCAGGACTGCCTGGTTGAGCAAGCCTTGTGATTGTAAGGATTGAAGCTAAACAATACAATCCAAGATATCTGTGTTACAATTATGTAATGAAATTCTGGAATTCTTTACATTTAACGAAGGCTTATTTGAAATTAAATTTACTGGAGGGGAAGTGCTCATTAGAGGAACAAAGCACTGAATGGAAGAACACAAGTAATGAGCTCAGCACAAACTGAACTATTTTAATTGTATCAAAAGCTGCAGCACTATCTGCCTAAATTAAAAGCTTCTTCTGAATGACATGGAAGCAGATAAACATAGTACCACTGCGAACAACTATCCAGAAAGGCTGAACCCCATACGTGATCACCCCCCCACCTATCACAAGGCAAGAAAAGCAAACAAATTCACTAAGTCTCACAGCAGTTCCTGGGATCTTATCAATTCTGCACTGAAATGGTTAAAACCTTTTCTTATTCAAGACTTCACAAGCAAGGGATCTTGCTTCATGCTGGATGTTTTCCAAGCAAGTCAGACAGAACTTTCTCCCATTAAGTTACTATGTACAATGAGCAAGCACACTGCTTAACAAATACTTACTGCAGGATGAAAGACATTAATAGCCTGAACAGAGGCCTTGCCTTTTTGCTTATAACCAAACACCAAGTCAATCCAGTGACAGATTGTCTGGGAAACATGGTCAGACTCTAGGGCCTGACGATGAATCAAGATGAAGAGACGAGGATCGTTACGAGCCCAGGGTGGAAGATTGACATGGTTAACTCTGTCACCATTTTGACGTACTCCAAAATCAAAACCTACAGAGAGGGGAGTAAATGTTCCAACATTTTAGTTGACAATAACTTCAAAAAGGTCTTTATAGCCATCAAGCACAGAGATTGCTGATCAGCAAAGCAGCACCATTAACAAGCCACCCCACCTACCTAAACACATTCAAGCTGTACAAACTCTTTCAAATGGAAAAGTCAGACAATGGGAAACGTCTTTGCACTGCTGACATAATTATGAAAAGACTTCCCTCAAGTCCTACATAACAGCTTTTTTAGCATGTCCTGCAAACATGTGTCAGTTTCTCCCATATATCTACTACTTAGCAGATCCAGTCTAGGGATATAAATGTTCTTGGTTTCAACCTATAGGGTCAACCGTACAGCTGTTCCGGGAATACAGTTTTGTCATCCTTCAGTATACCTTCTCTGTTAACTAGAAAGTCAGGAAGATAGAAAAATTCTGGGATAAGCTCCTTTACGTCAGTCATTGATTCATATGAAGACAGTCGCCAGGTTGTATTGGTAGAGTGAAAAGTTCTGTCTGGAATGTCAAAACTTTGATCTGTAAAAAAAATCCAAACTGAATTTGTTATATCAATGGCAGACAGCATAACAGTTGTATATCTGCAACTTTTTAGTTAATTGCTCTCCAGTTAGCTGAGAACATCTGGAATTCTATCTCAATTACTACATGTTAGACATGGATTTAAGGTCATCTTTTTATTCTAGATTAAGTTATAAATGTAAGATGTATAGCTTTATGATCTAGATTGACAATTTCAGAATGGGTCTACTGTGAAAGCATACCAGATTCAGTTTTATTGAACTCAGCTATTTGGGTTTGATAAACTATACTAAACAGAGTAAGAAATAGCATTCCTGAGTCACTGGGACAAGGCCCAGATGTGAAAGGCAAATGCAAGCGAAAGTAACTTTACCTTGATAGGCTAAAAACATTTTAGTGAAAGGTGGCAGCCTAACTAGGAAATGAAGCACAGTTCCACTGTTGGAATAATGAGATCCATAGTGATATGGTTGTACAGGAGGCATTGGATCATCCTCTCGTGCTCCTTTACGGTACTCTTCTTCCAAATACTAGAAAAGTAGTAGGAAAAAAAAAAAACCATAAGCCTCCTACTTAGACTGCACTCCAGTAACAGAAATAAGAGCTTGCCTAAGCTGTCTAGGAATAAAACTTGAAACCTTTAAAGGAATATACATTTCAAAGTGATTTGGAATCAAATTTTAAGTGTCTAAAGACATGATCACTTTTACAATCCAGTTCAGTATCAGTCTTAAGCTGATTTAAACCTTTTCTGTTATTACTTTTGCTTTAGTTTCTCTCTTCATTTTCTAACACAGTGGAGTCATTGCAAAGATTTTTTCAATACTAAATGGAAAAAATATCTGCAAATAATACATTAAACCACAATGATATAGACATGTTTGAAGGTTCAGCTACAGATGCTTTCACTCCCCAGCATGTTGTCATTTGCTACAGCCTTTAAAACATTCTGAAGAGAAAAAAATCCAAAGAGCATTGTAATCATATTACGGCATGTTAAAATAACAGAGTACATGAGGGAAAACAAGTACTTTCTCATATCAAATGAAGAACAGACATAAGTTCCATTGAAGTAATTTCAAACAAATAGCAGTAAGTTATCTTTCTGATTTTTAGGGATATTTCAATATATGTGTGGTCATATGTAAGAAGATATCAATTTAACCTCCTCAGCAGTATCACATGGAAAGACTAAATTGATTTATGATTTCAGGCAGAGGGACAATTCCCAAGCAACATAGCATACTGAAAATGAGAATACCAGAGGTATAAAATACTTTGTGATTTCTTTTCACCCCATCAATATATGTTAGAAAAATTAAAGCCTCCATAACATTTATACACAGGAAAAAAGCAAGAAACAAGTTATCCAAATTACCTTATAAGTATCCACATAACGATCCTCTTTTTCTTTAGACTGCACAGCTATTGGTTTAACCAGATTTCTGTAATAGAAGTAGTACTGATATCTTGTCATTTTTATAAAGATGTTGATTCACATCATTTAATACTGCATTATTTTTAATAACGCCTTTAATTTAATATAATGAAAGTGACAAGCAAAATTTAATAGCACTTTACAAGAGTTCAGAAAACAAAAAGGCCACTTTCAGTTAGCGCTGAAGGCAAACTCAGACCCACAGGCTACCCCCATAGCACAGAAACAGGCAAGCAAATGCAAAGTGTCTCTGTCAAATCAGAGACATTACAAAAAGGCAAAGACTTTGTGCACACATATGTTAAATTTGCTTGACAGAAATCTATTCAACTTTCACTAATTGGCCTGCAAGTCTTCATTCACATCAATTTAAACATCCAGCTTTTATTTAAATCTGTGGACTATCCATATCCCATTAAGACAGTAAGTAAGTCCAAATCACAGCATCATTTGATTATACACACTCATAATGCTAGGCATTTTATTTAAATACTTGAAGTGAAGCAGTCAACTTGTTGTAACAAGCCCAGCGTTACTACAGATCAGGCTTGCCCCTGAACAATTCCATTTGTATATGTGTGCAGTTTTGTACAATGAAGTTAAAAAGCTATACTGAATGATCAGTTCAACTCTTTGGAAATAACCAGTTCCAATCATTTCATATTACCTATATACTGATGGATCATTTAGGTCCAGCGTTTCATTGATGTAGTCAGAAAGTATAAAAGGAAATACTGGATACTGCATGAGATCATTGAAGGAACGGCCCGCATGTTTGTTTAAATGAGTCAGATATTCAAAGTTAGTAATCTGTCCTGTGCACCACAGGTGGGTCAAAGCAGTAATATTTCCATATTCCAAAAGGTTAGGCAAATTGTTAGTTAAGATGTTGTGGTACACATCATCACGGACCTAGAAGAAAACACCACAAATTTAATCACATAATTTAAAAAGCTTCAAACTATCAAGACTTAGTAAGTTTCTCTCATTTTACAAATTTCCAGATATAAGCCGTAATGCACTACTGTTTAGCATTACTAAGGTTCTTCTGTGTCTTAGTACAGAGATGTGTTTTACAACATGACTGTGTTTGTCTAGCAGTCTAGCTGAGCAAAGTTTGTTCAAAGTTATTAGACAGAAATTAATTAATCCATGCAACAGGTCTCCTTAAAAACCAATGCATGAACATATATGTTAAAGCAACAAAGCAAAATGCTTTGATATATTATGCATCAGTGCCACATTACCTTTGTGTTATCAAAAGCCAAGAGTAAAGTCCTGCCATTTGTTAGAAATATTTCCACGGCATTGTCTCTTAACTGCCACCAGCGCTTATGAACTTCTTTAATTTCCTCATAGGTCCAAGAAAATGATGCTGGTTCAGTTTCTCCATGAAAACTCTGCAGAATTTGCAATTGAAAAAGTTATTTTGAGCAGTAGGTTTTTAAAGAAGAAATCCTTCTTCTTTAAGGGTTGCAGCCAACCCTTAAATGCAGCCAGCATGTAGCCATTTGTAAGGCAAACTTTAATTTTGCTGTGATTCTTTAAAACATTGTTGTGATTTTCTTCATACATGTTTCCCACCCTCCACTCTCCTCAAGACAGTGGACAAAACATCATGCATACTCCTCAGCTGCTCAAGTTCCCTAACACTAATACATAATGCCATCTTTCCACCGTCTCTTAAGCTAAAATATTGGACAGCCAACCAGAGCAAGTAAAGCTTTGCCACAAATCCCAATTCTGACAGTTCTATGAAAGACAAAGCAGCAAAACAGCTAGTAACATCTTAAATCACAGCAGCTGTGTGCTTAATGGACGCATGGAAGAGCTCCCTGAAAATAGTTTTATGCTTTCAGCAATATAGCCCATATCTTTATTTTTCTGACATGTCTCTTGTATGTATAAGCTTATACAAAGGCTCTGATATATTATCAAAAGGATTAGGTCAGGTCCAGTTTCCTCCATGAGATAGTCCTCTCTTGTACTGGATAAGGGGGGAGCGAGAACATCCTATGCTATAGAGTACAGCACAGTTCATACACTTCTGAGTTTCTGTACTTCCTAGTGCTCCAGCTTCCAGTAAGAAAAGTTATCTCAGGTGCAGATCAAAGCAAGCTCAAGCACTTACACTGTTGAACTCAGAGCAAGAACCAACATTGTATAGAAGCCTTCCCACATCCCTCCTCATCTCCTCCCAGCCCCAGGCCCGCATCTTTGCTTTTTTCTATCACCACCGATTCCACAGCCAGAGGCAACAGAAGCCTTGTCCAGAGACATCTAACTGTAGTACTAGTCAGTTTGGCTGGCCTTTCCAGAGAGCTCTGACTCCAGTACTCTGGCAATCTCAGTGGCAGTAGACAAAAGTTACTCATGGTCATAGTTTGGAAATATTAAAAGCTAGACAATATGCTCTAATACTTACCAAGTTTTCAATTGTGTCTGAAGCATTGTCTTCAACAAAATACATGCCACATTTTCCTGCAGGAAAAAATAGTTGTAAAAAGGTACATGATATTACTTTTTGTATAATGCATCTTAGTGTTATGTAAACAGTGTCCAAAGGTTAGGAATACTAAAAATAGTATCTGGGCAAGACAGTACTTGACAAAAATAGAATTCATCATTCCACATCTTTTAGCAAGTTTAAGTTTTAAAGTCCGCAACTTTAAAACTTAACTACAGTCCAAATAGCACTCATGCAAATAACAGGGAAGAAAGGCAAAATTTATCTATAAAGTAGATGTAATACAGGGAACAGCTCAATTACTTTAAAAAGAGTCAGCTGAGTTTATGTATACAGAAGAATCTTATACAAAAATATTTACAAGGACTGCAAAATCTACTTACCTAGCAGCAGTTCACCAGCAGTCTCTCTAGAAGGTGCTACACTTATACATCTTCGATTAACTCTGAAATATTTTGAAGTGTGTTATTGTCCATGGATTTATGTACCTTTCAGCATGTACCTAAGACTAACAGCCTCAAAGGCTACCATTTAAGACTTTTCAACATCATGATTCTAATGGTTCAAATCCCAAGGAAGGGAAGAAAATAGAACCTCAACTTTCTAGACTTGCACATTACTGTATTTGTATTTATTTCTTTGTGTGCTCTTGGCTATTATTTTAGGCAGTATAGATATATTTTAGGCCTGTAATAGATGGTAAATCAACACAACTGCAGACTTAAGTAGCACAATGGTAAAAGCAGAGAGGATGAAAATACAATTTGCTTTAGAACACTGATGAAAAGACCTGCCAGATCTAGTAGCACTGCCTGTCTTAGATATCTAAGTGACAAATAAGTAAAGAAATCCCATCAGGTTATCCCACAGAAGTCCCATCCCCATATCACACCAAACGGTGTTTGCTTTTAATGATTTCTGAAATTGTGGAGATAGACTGTTTAAAGACTCAGAAAATATACATGTTGGTAAATCTGATCTTTTGCTCATGACTACAGCAGAAAGGTCTCTTATCTCATGTGATTATTTTTCAATTTTTATTTAGACAAAAAGGTAATGGGAACTGTTTCATTGGAATAGTAGAAGGCAGGAAAGAGGTAAGCGTTACTCAAACCCTACCTTATATGTTCACTTGCAGCTTTGTCCTTTACAGTAGAAGAGTGAGAAGAATGTGTTTTGTCTTCAAATAGATAAGATAATGGAGTTTTTATCATGCCTATAAAAAAACCCCACAAATGATAAGGCACTAGTAGTCATTACAATTGAGGTACACTCCTAGAAGATGTTGTAATTACCTTCCTGTTTCTGCCTGTCTGGGAGAAGGTACTTGTTTGGAATAGTCAGGTAGCACCTCTGCAAGCGACGCCTCTCTCTGTTTGGGCCCTCTGTTGGATCCAGTTGCCAAGAAGTTGGGTAATAGACTGGGTCATACCAGAGTGCTCTAAAGAAAAAAGTTAAGAGTATACATGTTTATGCATTCTGTTTTTCTTTAAATAGTAGAAAGGCAGAAGTTTTAGGGTAATACACTGGGCAATTTTTTCTGAAAAAGTATCAAAAGACTGAATCTGTAATTTATTATCATAAGCTACCCCACTGACTGACTACTTATGAGCTACTACTGCAATACTCCTCTTGAAGTGGCAAATTCTGATCAGAACAGCAATACAATGCATCCAATACTTTATTTTGAAAATTCAGCTGCTGCAAGCATGGCATAATACCAGTTCTGCAGTGGTAAAAATACCATTGTTTCGGTTTTTGTCAAGACATCTTTTGCTCTACACAGCTTAGGGAGCACAATACCTGGATGCTAATGTGAATAACATGACCCCCAAAACACTGTTATTCCATCAGTGTAATGCCAGATATGGAATTTTTATTACATTCTTCATTCTAGTAGAGCAAAATATATCTGCCAAAAAAGCTGTCTAAATGGCATAGAAACAGGACTTAGCTACTAACCTTAAAAAATTGAAGAATAAATCAAGTCTTTAAACATCTGATGTTAAAATGAGAATTGCTTTTGCTAATCATCTACATTTCATGTGCCTCTAAAGTAGAATGAGAAGCATGTGTCAGGCGCAGAGTTTGTCTCCTCTCATTCTTTCACTGGGATGAGAGAACAACTTACCGATCATGGGTAAGCTGCTGAACAAGTTCCTCCCAGTGTCTGCTGGCACTTAGCTCTGCCTTATACATCCCCCTGATGTGCTGGATTACTTTCTTCCTTTCCATTCCTTGTGACAGAGACACAGCTTGTGTGATGTCTCCAGCTATTTTAGAGATGTCTTTAGATTTTGTATCCAGACGTTGAAAGAGACTAAGGAAAAAAAGTTGTTTTAGAATGTCAAATAAACACACTGAAAAGGGAAGGCAAGACACCAAAATGCCCTATAAGATACAGTCAACTTGGCAATAGATACCCATAGTTTGTTATGGCAGACGCAAAGCAGCTTAGCCTACATGATTTTCACAATACTCAGGAATAACTTCTGCTTCTTAGCCTTTCAAAAAAGCTATTACTTGTGGCAAAAGCCAAGCCAAGCCATCAGAAGATCAACAGATATATATTAGTATGGCTTATTAGTTAATGTATGGTCATTATAATAAACACCTTAAGAACAGTAATTTACCACTGCTCAAATCTCTTAAGATATTTAACATAGTAAAGTCTTATCTGTTAACTGAGCTGACCTTTACAGCTATTAGTTGCCTACACTGAAACATGTGTGCATCTCAAATCTGATTTTTATGGCAAAACTTACAATCTAAATTAACGGAAAAACACTCCTGATCCACCACAAGCTACCAAAACTTACATTATGCCAAATAGCAGCAGTCTACATAGCTCCAGAAAGTGCTGAAATAATACAATTAATACAATGTTTTATTCACTGAAGATCAGTTAGTTGCAAGGACACTTGCCTTACATTTATTGCACAGCCTATAACAGGAGAGGTGAACAGATAGGCACAACAGCTTTAAAATTATGGGTGAAATGCCAAATGAGCAAAAACTGATCCATGCAGCCCCGTTAAGGCAGCACTTACTTTTGCCGATTGTTAGCCATTGTCTTCTCCCAAGCAGCTTTGTTCACACCTTCTTCCATCTCGTATTTCTTCTGATCCTGAATGGAAGTTTTATACATTACTTTTTTTTAGATGGACAAAATAAAGAAGTAGAAGCTAACGGATGTGCCAATTTAAAGAAGAAAGACTAACAAAATTGTTCAACTGATACCTCCACAGTATTTGAAACCATCAAGACATCCTTTCAGTTACCACAGTTTTATTACATTATATCTAAATTCTGTATTTTTTTTAAAGGAACCATAAAAATTCTTTCTTCCCCCAACAATGCGATACACCAGTAGCTAATTACAAACTCTCGCCTTTGTCTGAGTTAAGTAATATTTTTAACCAAGAAGATTTAGCATGTGCTTGCTGTGAAGCATTGAATATGAGTGACAGAAGTATTCAGAACCCAAAGAGAGTCCCCAAAAGCATAAGCTATGCACGAAACAAACAAAACCATTGTCTGCTGTAAAACTCTGACCCCATGTTACAGAGAATTGTCTCAAATATACCCATTTTTTGAAGTAAAATTTCTATTCACAAACCTCTTTCAAAGCTTTTATTAGATCTGGTTTTGGTCGGGGGCTCAGGGGAATGCATTTATAGCCACAACATTTCAACGTATTCACAAGGTCTCCTACTGCTCTTTGCTCTTCTTTGGTCATTTCATCACTGTGATTGTGCATTAACTCACACAAATAAAGCACTAATTTAGGTCCATGCTAGAAGATGAAAAGAAGGGAAGAGAGGAAAACAGATGTATGGTTATTCTCATTTCCACAACACAACGCTGAGCAGGTTATAATTTCAGCTTTATTCCCTTTCCTAGTCAGCCTGGGCAGATTTCTTTTAATTCTTGTGTGATTTTAAAAAAATGCCCATTTTAATGTTTGAAGAGCAACTTTTATGAAAATAGAAAATATGCTGAATTTAATCCTGCACATGCTAAAATTTCTTCCACCATCTTGAGGCTTTTCAAACGGCTTATAGGAAATCCAAGTTTCTTTTCCAAGTACTCAGCTCCTGCAGCCTTGCTTATACTTCAGGAAATATGTGCTAGGCACTCCTATTTTTGCCTGGCAGTAATGCTACACCTTGTTTGAGTAACCAAATTAAAGCTGACATAATGAAGTTAAGCAGACACAGGGCATAAATGCACTCAATGTGACACTCTCCCAAAGCAGCCACTTCTAGAATGTCAGCTCTTTTCTTACTGGTAAAAGTGTCAATTGAACAATATATATGTGATCAGAAACATGTAAGTGTCATAGGTTCATTCAATAAGTACTTTCTCTCATTAGTATATAAGTAAGTCAAACTATGGCCCGTTTTACGTAATTTCTTTCATTCTTGCAGTTCCCAAAGATCTCAAACAGCAACATTCTTACCCCATTTCTGATCATTGCTCTAAGAAATGCTTTCTTTAAAATGTGCATTAAGGCTACAATCAAGACAAGCTTCCTCCTGACAAACCCAGAAAGGCAGGGGAAACTGTTCGGCTATTTGAGTTAAGAACATAGAATACACAATACCACTTTAAGAATCAATAAAGGCTAAATAAGAAAAGATAGAGTACTGCTTTGATCGAGGACTGACTGCCTCTTAAAAATCTAGTGGCAATCAGTTCTTACAAGTTTCAGGAAATCTGCAGTCGAGAGTTCCAAGGCAAAGGTAATTGCTTCATTAATCTGCTTAAGTTCTAGCATCCTTAGTAAAATTCTTTATGTTAAAACTAGTACAACCTTCTGCTTCTGCCCTACAATGGAGATGTGATGTTGGTGTGCTACAGAGTCAACAGATCTAGACATTACAGACATCGTCATTTAGACCTCTTAGCAGCCTTCCAATACCTGAAAAGGGCCTACAAGAACACCAGAGGGGCTCTTCATCAAAGACTGTAGCGATAGGACAAGGGGTAATGGGTTTAAGATTAAGCACGGGAAGTTCAGGTTACATACAAGGAAGAAGTTCTTTACTGTGAGGGTGGTGAGGCACTGGCACTTCATTACCCAAAGAAGTTGTTAGGGCTCCATTCCTGGCAGTGTTCAAGGCCAGGATGGACAGAGCCTTGGGCGACACGGTCTAGTGTGAGGCATCCCATCCCATGGCAGGGGGGTTGGAACTAGATGATCTTAAGGTCCTTCCCAACCTGAACCACTCTATGATTCTCTGATTCTATGATTCTATCCTGCCTTTTAGAAAACTGTCTACCCTCAGGGTAATATAGCAATTTCAGAGGTACCATAAGCATTTTGTATGACATAACTTTGTCATTACACTAAACATTGCTAAAACACCAGCTAACAACTTTAGCTATGTACAATTCTAAATAATCGTAAAATTTAAACAAAAACATTGAATACAGGTTTTACAAACTTTTATCACACTCTTGAACTTACTTGCAAATTTGGGCTGAGACAGTCACGCATAATCTCTTGGTGATTTATTTCATGTACCATCTCCAAAGTCTCTTTTCTCTCTTGCAGTGGCCTTGTTGGAGACAAGTTGTGTACAAGAAGCCTGCCAAGTTGAGTACGGAATGTGTCCTTACATGACAAAAGGATTCGCTTCCACTGTTGCTTCGGTGCATTCATTCTGCTGGTGCCCTAAGTAAGAGACAGTTTTTTTAATATTACAGAGTTAGAATTTCCATTTACCAAGTTTTTCACATTACACAACACACAGTTAGTACAACCAAAACATAAAGGCAAAGATTTCTCTACCAAAATGAAGTGTTTAATTTTAGTTCAAAGATCATTATTACAGTTTAAAAGATGTTCTACTAAAAACTGAAGAAGGGTTTATTCATTCTAAGAAAGTAAGCACATTTTTCTCAATCTGCCAATATTAAGAAAAAATGGATTTTCAGTTAAATGAACAATCCAAACAATGTGAATTGTGATGTAGAGTTTAAAAATAAAAGGGTTTTTTTGTTTGCTTACTTTAATGAGTAGTCCTTCTACATTAATCACCTCCTTCTGAATGAATTACCTCAAAAGATTAGAAACCAGGCATTGGACTGAGGTGCTTGTGCTCACAAAAAGAAAACTGCCATCTTTTATAAGTACAAGTAAAGCATGATGGAAAGATAGAATAGTTAGGGCTGGAAAGGACCTTAAGATCTTCTAGTTCCAACCCCCCTGCCATGTGCAGGGACAACTCACACTAAACCATGACATCAAAGGCTTTGTCCAACCTGGCCTTGAACACTGCCAGGGATGGAGCATTCACAACTTCCTTGGGCAACCCATTCCAGTGCCTCACCACCCTTACAGTAAAGAATTTCCTCCTTATATCCACTCTAAACTTCCCCTGTTTAAGTTTTAACCCATCACCCCTTGTCCTATCACTACAGTTCCTAATGAAGAGTCCCTTCCCAGCCTCCTTATAGGGCCCCCCTTCAGATCCTGGAAGGCTGCTATGAGATCTCCACACAGCCTTCTCTTCTCCAGACTGAACAGTCCCAACTTTCTCTGCCTGTCTTCATATAGGAGGTGCTCCAGACCCCTCAGCATCCTCATGGCCCTCCTCTGGACTTGTTCCAACAGTTCCATGTCCTTCTTATGTTGAGGACACTAGAACTCCAATACTGCAAAGTGAGGTCTCACGAGAGCAGAGTAGAGGGGCAGGATCATCTCCTTCAACCTAACAAACTTAATTTTCCAGAGCTAGAAAGAAAATTAGGTTGAGCTACTTTATATAAATATGGTCTAAGAGAAATAAAGAAACAAAAACCAGTAAGTTGTTTTCCAATAAAACTATTTCAAATTACCCAAGCAAAACCCGATCACCTTGGAGAGGTGAACAGGCTACTGCCCGTATGCTAGTAAGCTCTCAACCCTTCGGCTACAATTGACAAAAAAAGAAAATTCTCCTTCTCAACTCTAAAATTTATTATAGACACAAATTGCTCAAACTCTCCATCATCTGTGGATGCACAGCAGATCTTGTTTTATAGGCTCCAAATTGAAATGTTGAGGTTTAAGAGACAAAGCAAATTTGTGGACTACATAGATGTCTAGTGTGCTTGTTCAAGAAGCACAATTTTGCTAAATGTTAAGGTAAAAATAAGAAGAGATGCATTTATTTTTTTTACAACCGCCATAGCTTAATAGAGACAGTAAGAAAAGCATTTATGGACAGAAGACTTCATGCATTAAAAGTTCCCAATAAAGGAACTTTATGAAACATACTTTATTTAATGTGGACAATATCTAATTACTTACAATGGCTACTTTGACGCCTTCCACCAACATTTTGAACATTTCTTTAAAAAAAGGATTTGTTCTGCTAGGCAGTTCATGCTGGATTTCCTCTTCAGGAACTTCCAGCTGGGATGCTGAAAGTTTGCTTTGATTTGTATTTTCTGTTATACCCAGTACATCAAGGCACTCTTCAGTAGATGCTTAAAATTAAAGAGGCACATATTGATCAGTACCATCTCAAGCAAGACAAACCTATGATCCTTTAGTTGTCATTAAATCAAATATTCCTTTACTGCTATATTTACCCTACCTACTCCTTCTTTCTTCTGTGGAATTTGAACTAGCCCCTGAAGTCATCAAGTCTTGCTAACAAAATGTAGCCGGTTCACAGAAACATGCAAACTAATGCACTTAAAGAGAACAGATGCTCCCTTTTGCAGAGTTAAATCTTCAGGTAATAATTCAGGCAGTTAACACATGAATGGACTAACATAGAATTAAAGCAACTCATCTAGTTCATTCAGATAAAAACTGTATCCAGATTGTCAGTTACATAATACTGAGACAAATTACTGAGAGAATGGTTAAATCCATTAAACTAGCATCAGCGGTATAACTTTTCTCTCAAACATTTCAACACCCCAAAAGCAAGAATCCATTTTTCATACAGCACTACACTAGCTGTCAAAACAGAGATGAACAAAAAGAAATCCTACCTAAATAAATGAGCCTGTTAACAGCTAGAACAGCCAGCCTCTGTAACCTTTGTACAAACTCCGCCTCAGTGGCTTGAATAGGATTTTCTTGGCTCATTCTCCGCTGCATCATCATATTGAATTCCTCACTTGCTAGTGAGCGCATTTTCATCAGCAGAGCATCAGACTGAGCAAGTGGAAACTTTTTGGAGCCTTTAAAGACAGAAACACTAATAGCATCTTACTAAAATACACAAAGAGTTAATCATTCGGCAACTGCTTTCATCCAAAGAGCTCACATCATTTAAGGAAACAAAACATTTCAAATACATAACTATTGAAGAGAACATATGTGTAACCTGGAAGTATGTCTTTCTTTTAAAAGCTTTTATATTTGAAAATAACTATATAAAAATCAGGAAATGATACTTTGAAATTAGTCATTCTTGGGATCAGATTTATTCTACAACTTGCATATTTGTGTAAAGCAGATTCTAACAGTTATTTTTATTTATCTTTTTACTGTATAATTATGATAAAGGATTAAAAATTAATCATACAAGAGAATTACTGCATATCAAAGTAGGTTTATCAGCACAAGTGAGTCATCAGTTGTATTAACAGTTTATCAACATTTTGTACCATACCCATTGCCACTAATTTTGATAGAAGTATTATTTCTAACTTAAAAGAACATTCATTAAAATTTTCTTGAAATGAACTGGTAGGCCTCCACTGAACTAGCTTCTTTCAGAAATAGCTATTTTTTAAGTCATCTTTAGTGCCTTACAAGATTTGCTGATATAAAAGTATTTTCACTATACTTACCTAGGCTGATAGAGAGAGGCCTGGAGTAACTGGGACTAACAGTGGTTTTCTTTGTTTGAGGCAGGTTTTTGGTGGTTTGTTTTTGGGTTTTTTTTATCAAATATATGTCAGGTTTTAAAAGTGTATCTTGTACAAAGTCTTAAATGCAGCTTCATTTATAGGAGATATATTAAAAAAATAAATTTCCAGCCAGAAGACTCCAAAACCTTTACATGATTCATAAGCTATCAAATACACAGAAAGTATTACTTCTACAGCTATAACTGTACCAGTGTTTTACAAGCACAACCACAGTGGAGTCTAGGAATCTCACATTCCCAACTATAAATCTGGAGTGCCAGGTATTTACTTCAAAATGTTAACTAATTGGAAGTTGTGCAACAATGCAAACCCCATCATAGCTGTGTTAAAATTACAAGCACTAACTTTATTTTGGTGTTTCCTTACTGTGAAGTCGGCTACTAAAACCACTATGAATTACTTAGTAAAGATATTTTTATAGTAACTTGTGAATTGAAGAGAATCCCAAACAAAGGTAATATCTGGCTTTAGACACTGCAGTGAGAATGAGGTGCAAGATTTCATTTTTGTACCCTACTCCCTCCTCCTAATACAAAACCCCACAAGGTCAAAATGGGTACAGGCTATACTATTCTAAAAATATGTTTATTGATTTATAAAGCAAAACCACAGAAAAAGCAAAGCAACTGGACCCATTTGTTGGATCACTGAAATTATAGTTTGAAAGTAATACATACAGGAGAAGGTACAAGGATATTACACTTCTGGTACTCACCAGCAATCCCTTTACGCTTTTGAAACATGGTACGATGTGGTGCAGATTGTGATGGGACTGAACCGACCTGCTCCTGAGCATCCTGGCTTGCTGTAGTTTTTATTAATTCAATGGCTGCTTGAAGAACTCTTAACTGCAGAACAACTGCTATATCTACAGAAAGAGGCATACAAAGAATACCTGACATTCTTTACACATCTTCAAGATTTTTTTTACCAGATGTCTGTAGCAAGTAAAAATACACAAAACATGCCAAGAGCTAAAGCTTTCGATTCCACAGAAGTCATCTCATTATTTCACAGATGCAGACAGTCCACAAGCAAGCTCTCATGGAAAAGCTATTGAATTTGCTTATCCTGACATAAGCTAAATGAAACTGTATAGAATATTTCCATTTAAATGCCCTTAATGACTTATTGTTTGTTCAGATTAGCAGTAAACAATTCTTTACCACAAGGCAGACTCCTGAGAAAAACTACTTCAAGAACCACTTTGAAGAAAAATATCCATCACCAGAAAACTCCCCCTTCTCCCTCAGTAGGAACATTAAACAAAAATCAGTGGGGAAGGGATTTACTTCTCCAGTCCCATGACCCCCAAAATAAACAGATAACTTACTTCGCATCCTTGCATTTTTACTATTTTGAAGATGACCCAGCAGCACAATGAGGTCTTCAATAACACGAAAATACTGAGAACCTGAGGAGCTGCAGGCATGAATTGCAACTGCTACCAGCAGCTGTTGTATATCACATGCAAGTAACTTGTAGTCATTCAAGGGAATGCTGCAAACAAAGTTGTAGTTACCAGAAACATTACAATTCTAATAGATTGTAACACATAACAAGACCCGTTACTATTCCCCTTGTTACTTCTGCCAACTGTATCTAATATTATATTGTACTTTATATTAAAATATTACTCCTGAAGACTGGAACACTAATCAAAAGATGCCTCTTTAACATTAACTTTAGCAGCCTGGATACCTGCAAGTCTTTGAGACAGTCTAACATTAAAATTGTAACAAAGTTCTATTGGAAAAGCAGTGATGCATTATTATCAGATTTTTAAGTTAAAGAACAGGTCTGAAGTCCTGTATTTCTCAAAAAAAACCCAAAAAAAACCCCACACAAAACCCAAAAAACCCCCCAACAAACCAACAGGTTAGTATCTCACTTTGTAACTATGCTGAACTTTAACCATACTGGGATAAAAAGGAAATCTGTGTTTATTCAGAATACCAACCAAAGAAATAAATTAACTAAAACCCATCTCTCCTTCCTTCACTGAATAACCTTTCTTAAAGTACAGAACGTATGTAATTAATGAAGTAATTTAGTTTTCTCAAATTATCAAATAGTAAATCACAGGCAGCACAGGAGAGTTTACCTACAGATACAGTAGAATGCTACCATGTCCTGGACCTTTATCTTACTGTTCAGGTGAGTTTTAGTAGAAAAAGCATCCGAAGTGCTCACAGTGTGACAGGTTTGCATTTTAAGATGTCACTGAAAGTTTATCACTTGAAAGTTTAAGGTATGGAAAGAACATTTTACATTCCTTTGTTTGAACTGAACAGCTAAACATCAATTTTCACTTATAGGTATAATTAAATCCTAAAGCCTCTTAAGCAGTATTATTTTGTACATTCTCTCTGATCATTTTACAAAGTAGAACAAAAAAAAAATTGTAATTTTTGCTAGACTTAAGGTTGTGCCTGGACTATTTCATAGCAACAATGATATAATTGTTACAATTGTACATGATACAATGATAAAAATGTATCATTCATACAATTATGTTCAATGATACGAAAATGGTACAATACTCACTTTGTTTCCAGTCCATTAAGAGCAGCCAGTGTATTACACAACACGTAGAGCAAACCATTATCAAGCAGTAGGTCTGCAACTTTTGAACAGGAATTCATGATTTGTAGCAGGAGACAGAAGCAGTTATGCAGCAGAACATTATCATACAGAGAGTTCTCAATAAGACCCAGAATAGGAATGACACACCATTTTCGAAAGAGTCCAACATTCTTGACATCTTCCAGATCAAATCTGTTAACATAAATGTTAGTGACATCCTTTAAATAGCAACCTGGTATATGCAACTGGACTACCAGTCTATATGAGTATTTTGGCTAAGAAGTAGATAGTAATTTCCTACATTTCATTGCAGTAACACCACCTGTCTGCTAGAAGTTATAAAACATGGAGCAAAATAAACACTTCAAAGCACTATCTTAAAAGTATATCTGAAGCTTCAGCTAACTACCATCTACAATACAAATTTCATGAAAACAGGTTTTGGGTTTTTTGTTTTGTTTTGTTTTTTTTTTTTTTTTAATCGATGTAGAATATGACAAATCATCTTTCCAGTTATAAGTATTGCAACTGGCACAGACTATCAAGAAATCAGATACAGCTTGGCATCAATATAACAATATACTGACTGACAGGAGGCTTGATGTCCTGTATCTGTTGCTTCTGAAGTTTCATTAAGTTTTGCACTGCTGACTAAACGTACATGCATGTTCTCCCTGTAAGAGAGAACATTAAGTAGTCTACATTAAGTAGTCAGACTAATTCTAAAAAATAGAATTTATTTAGATAGTTGTCTTAGAGGTAATCTCCTTTCCTCTCAGTATGAGGTAGCTCTTTGATTCAAGGAAATGGCGTACCTGTGGGATTTTCCTAAAGGAAGTAGGGATTTAAACTCAGGGCCAAGCCAAGGAAGCAACTGCGGCATCAAGCTTTTTCCTTAATCACCTACCAAAATCCAGGAGCAGCAGTATAGTAACTGCTACTTAAAACATCTAAGGATATAAATCAGAATTTCATGTAGGCTCAGAAGAGAAAGAGTTAAACTGATTACAGGATATTTGAAGTGCAAAGGCCTCTGAGGCCTCAGAAAGGCTGAGGGTTTAGAAGTTCCCAGCTGATAGCACCCATCAGAGGAAGTTGCTTACAAACAGGTTAAGGGCCACAGTAGTCCTAAGAAGTTTAATACATTCAAATGTTAAAGGCACAAGGCAAAACATTTCAAAACAGTTTTCAAGGAACATTTTTTTGTATGGTTGTTGACTGCTAGGAAGAGAATAGGAATTAGAAATCTATCACCTCCTGCAAGGCTCACTGCTTGTGCTTAAAATAATAAGTTACAGGATGCAAAAGCAAAGCATTAACTTACTCTTCATCCAAGCCAACAGAACGGCCAAAGAGCATTTCCAAAAAGCTCTCTACAACTTCCTGAGTCCCCTGGTGAAGGTACAGCTGGTTGGCTAGCAAGGAGAAGCCCCGATTCTTTAAGAACTTCTCCTTCTGCTCCCTCCTTGCTCTGTTGAAATATGCATCCAACAACTAAAAATAAATGCATAATTATGATGTAAGATTTAAACACTTAAAATAACTCCCTTGAAAGTTAAGCTCTTGTTTGTGGCTTGAATAGTTTGAAATAAAAAAATTAAAATTTCAGATTAAAAACATCAGCTGCACTATTGCAACTGCAATCTATAGTGCCCTGTTACAACTGTCAGCTGACTTTATCCTTTTAATATCAAGACTTAGGTTTTTAGTCAACTGGGGCGTGGGGGTGGGAGAGATGAAATCACACACAACAGTCAGAATGCACATATAAATACATTCAGACTTTCTATACTTGTTAAATACTGTACTTTGGTGTGTATGCAATTTTTGTTAATAAAGTTATATAATCTTATTCTTCCTCAAATTAAAACAGAAATCCATGTAGTTTTCAATCTACACAATGTCATCATCCAGGAACATTGTCAATACTACAAAAATCTCTGAAAACAGTCTGAAGTCTCAAGTCCACTTTCAAGCCACAGATATGCACATAACACACCAGAATAACTAAAAGTCAACCATGTTACTAGTCAAAACTTTGCTTGCACCTTAATTTAACAGAATGCATCATGAATTTAATGCTAAAGAGACGGTCACCAACTTCCTGCATTGTTGCTTCCATTTACATCAGTAAAGCTGTTGTATACTCTGGCTTAGATCATAGACTATATTTACCTATTGCAAGATTCTAAATTTGTGTTGTGGTTTGTTTTGTTTGCTTGTTTTTGTTTTGGGGTACTTTTTTTTTTTAAAAAAAAAGTAAGAAAATAATCCATGGGGGTGGAAATATATCTTAAAACTCAGAAGTACGCCTAGAAAGTTGTTGAAAGCAAATTAAAAGGTATTTAAAAAACTTGATATTTCTAACATGTTAACAACACTAGTTTGTAACTTTTTAACTGAAAGCATTTTGCATAGACCTACTTTAATAACTCCTTGTTGTATGAGAGGAGATGGGTGATTCACAAGAACTATAAGATAATCAGGTTGGATAAGTTTGTCCATCACATCTTCTAGCATGATATCTGGTAGGATTAGGAGAACTCCACGCAAGAGATCATATAACCCACAACAGATAAGCACAAGATAGTCTTCTGTACATCTGAAAACAGAGGAATATGTTGCACTACAGTTTATTGTCTACAACAGGAAATATTAAAAAAAAATGCATAATCTTTTGCTACTCTTGGGCAGGAGAAGAAAGAGGAAATCTGGCAAGCATTTCTCCAAGACTTCTATTACCACTCTTCATTAACACTTACTTTTGGATGGCAGATAGCAAAAAGGATAATCTGACTAGAACTATTCGCTTGAGATTTTTTGTGAGGTAGCATAAAAAGTTCCCACTCCTACTGTGGATGCCAAGTTCTTGATCTTTACATAGCAAACTTTAAAGAGATTGCAAAAATTGAAACAATGCAATTCTGCAGACTAAAAGCTGAATGAATTGGTTTATGACAGCCACTGAAAACATACTCTTCATTTTCAGGCTGACAATTTTTGTAGAATAGTAATCGAGACCAAGAATTGAAAAATTAAAGCTCATATACTGAGGTACTGCTAATATACTATTTTGCTTATCTGCTTACCTATCATCAGGGCTTTCAGATGGTTTTCCGATATTCTCATTAGCTGAAGAAAAAGCAAGGCTCTCCCAGTCTTCAGCAAGTACATTCTTGTCCACAAGGCTTGGCCAGCGAGCAACAGCCGATGATCCTCC
>JANHGB010028849.1:0-31059 GCA_026283785.1 Coracopsis vasa | reverse complement strand
CAAGACATATGACACAACTTGACTGGATAAAGCAAAAAAAGGCTAGAAGCAAAAATATGCCTGGGAATAGGCATACATAATCTAGAAGCTCTGGATATTCCCAGATTTCTCCCAGATTCTTGTGTTTCATAGAATCAGAGAATGATTTCTGTTGGAAGGGACCTTAAAGCTCATCCAGTTCCAACCCCCTGCCATGGGCAGGCATACCTTCCACTAAGACCAGATTGCTCCAAGCCCCATCCAGCCTGGCCTTGAACACTGCCAGGGGTAGGGCAGCCACAGCTTCTCTGGGCAGCCTGTGCTAGGGCCTCACCACCCTCACAGTGAAGAATTTCTTCCTCGTATCTAATCTAAATCTCCCTTCTTTCAGTTCAAAGCCCTTCTCACTTGTCCTATCACTACATGCTCCTGTCCAGATTTCTTATAGGCCCTTTAAGGTACTAGAAGGCTGCTAGTAGGTCTCCCCTGAGCCTTCTCTTCTCCAGGCTGAACAAGCCCAATTCTCTAAGCCTGTCTTCATAGAAGAGGTGTTCCAGCCCTCTGAACATCTTTGTGGCCTCTTCTGGACTCACTCAAGGAGCTCCACATCCTTAATATTACTGTTTGCAGTAACAGGATGAGTTGTCAATCCTAAACTGTGATTTATATGAACATTGCTTATCCTTGAAACCAAACCAAACCAAGTGTTACTTCAGCACAGCCATTATTTTTTGTTGTTGTTTGCAAATCCCAGATAGAAAAGAACAACTCTTAATTGTTGCAATATGTTCTAATTACACATGCAGTGATGATTGACAATTGATACAATTGTTCCACTAATGCAAGCCATTTGTAGCCTTTCTTTAGACTGTATTTGAAAATTAAATGAATTCATCATGTTTATGGCAATGGCTAGATGCAAAAAGGTGAAAAGCTATTATTAAGTGAAATGTTATAAAATGATCTCAAGAATTGAATGGTGATGGAGTATTTCTCAGGCAGTAAATATACTACAGAATTTAACTGATGAGCATTTCCAAAGTGTATTCTATGAAAGTGTTCAGTTGCTGACCATTAAGTAAATTTGGAGTTGTTTTGGGTTTTTATGCATCTGTTCATGTTTAAATAGACATACAGTACTGACTTGTAGCAAAATGTGTAACCAACAAATTATAAATGGAAGTATTTTAATCATACAGCATATAATTATAATGAAACCTACTTTTTCTGTAATTAAAAAGTTGAGACACATTGCCTTAGCCTGATTTATAATCTTAAAATCTTCTTATTTAAATGGATATACACAAACATTATTCACTACAGTAAATTCCTTTAAAAGTCAGGAGAGCTTGATGCTTTTTAAATACCTGTTCATCCCTGTGTGCTTTTTTCTTTGTCTGGAAATAGACTTGGGATGACAAACAGAATACATGATTGCATTAACCTACACACATCATAAACACTAGTGAATCAGAACTTAATGTAATAATACCAAACAGGTTTCACTGGAAGGGAAAAAACAGTTGCTGAAGACTTTAAGGATACTGTTGAAATGCCTGTTATTTGGTGAAAATATTGAGGAAGTTTTAATTTCTGGCTGTGCAAATATGGATACAGCACTCTGAACTGTAAGTATTTGAGTTAATGCATATCATGTCATATTGTCTTGTCCTACCAGGTCACATGGGTGCTGCTTCAGTTTTACTTTCTTAGCTTTTAAATAAACGCAAATGCACCTTGTGCAAGGGTTGCCACTATCTTCAAGAAAACAAACAAAACTCTATGGTTCAACCAGTTCTTCACAGGTAGCTTTCTTACCTCAGGAGTTCATCAGCCTTCTGCTTCATTAGCAGGGAGAACTCGCATTAAGACTTTCTTCCATCTGTGCATTTCTCCTTTTCCAAATCATGTTTGGAACACATAAGGAGTGTTTACATGGGAACACTCCCTATCCTACCTGCTACTTTCCTCAGCTGCATCTCTGCTTAAAAGTAGGGTTGCTGTATTTCTGAGAGCAAAAGAAAAAGGTAAAAAGAAGGATAAGGTGTGCCGTCATTTCTAATAGCTGCTTGGGAGAGTCACAGAACCTATCTCAAGTCCCAAATCAGGGCTCTGCCTGTAGGAGTGTAGCTCAAGGCCCCTGAAGGAAACAAAGCTGCCAGTTCTCAGCCTGCTGAGCCACAGCCCAGACTGCTTTCTTTGTCTTGGGACAAGCAAAACAATTCAAAGTTGTCATATCTAAATCATAATTCCATCCCAAACCCCATCCCATCCTAGACTGTCCCTCATCCCATTTACCGCGTGAGAGGAAAAGCAGGGACAAATACAGTAATCTGTGTCGAAAGGGTCTGGTAGCCAAGGTCTTATTGCAATTAGTCTTTCAATTAGACAGACACCTGACATGACAGCTCTTACCTTTAATGCGTCCGTGCAGACTTGCATACAAAGATGGTTGCTCTAGCTGAAAAATCTAGTTTTATTCTCGTTTGCACTGGTAGAAGAAAAATCCTGAATACAAAACTACTGCATTACCTTAATACAGAGGACAGCAAGGGCAAAGCAACTGAGAGGTTTTACAGCATGAATTCAAAGCAAAACAAACACAAAGGGAACTGAAAAGGAGAGAGAATGTCCATTAAGAAAAGTCTTCAGCAATGAAGGAAATGCAATACTGGCAGTGTTAATATATGAGTGGATTCTACTGCCTCTGAAATCAGTGGAAGTAGTGAGAAAAATATTGGAGCTTTATGCATATATTCAGAGATGATATAGAGTAGAAGCCAGCAGCTGCAGAGTAGTCAGTTAAGGCGTATAGAGGTGCAGCAAAACTCTTTAGGTAGCAACACATCATTAAAGAGTAATTACACTTGCATCCGGAAAGTGCAGAAGCAGTAACAATGTAACAGTTCTAGCCAAGACTAAAGTGCAAGGTACATAACCATAGTCCAGCATTTACAAATCATAAGCACAAACTGCAGACATCAGGCAGACACCTGGAAACAGAATGGGGGAGATGGAATGCCTGATGTAGAGACAGCACTGAAATGTAAATAGCACTGCTGAACTACAGTGAGTTAGAATTATATTGGATTCTTTCCCAGCTCTAAACTCCAGAGGAAAGGTGACTCAGAGGACTTGAAAGCCAACAATGAACAATACAGAGAGAAGAGCCTACATGTTGTATATGCTAGATACCGATAGCTGAGAGAAAGATCCACACAGATTCTAGCAAGCGATGTGTAGCAGTTAGCAGTACCTAATGCGTAGCTATTACACAACATGAGTCAACGTTACCCAAACACCATAATCTTACACTTCATACTGCAGAGCTACAATGAGATGCTCCCACAAGTAATCTTTAGTCTTGCTTTGTACAGTTTTCTTCACAGAGGCAGCAATAATACGACTAGGAGAGCCATTACAACCTCTCATGGCTACATTGAGAATTATCGCTGGGCAGACTCGATATAATTGTTGTGTTTAAATCTCTGAATTTACCCTTAGTGGATGAACATCTGAAACACTGAGTGGCCTATGTCACTCAAACGCTAGGCCTGAGTAAGCATGCAGGACATTATTGATAAAGTTTGGATGGTGAACTTATCCAAATAATTATTTCCAGTTCTCAAAGTTCTTTCTCCTTCCCATATAGCATTTTTCCCCATAGTACAGAAAACTAAAAGCTACAAAAGGGAAAAGTAAAATGGGGTTATATTGCATGTTAAGAATATCCTATGCAAATTCCCAGTAATTACACTATATATGATTCTAATAAACAACAATGCTGGGCAAGAGAAATCGAGTGTTCTTCATTTGCTGCTTTTTTTCTTACAGCTAATGAGTTTCCTTAGTGTTCAAAATCTATCTTTGCTGCCACACACTTGTAAGGGTAAATCACTTGAACAGGCTGAGCTTTCTTCTATTTATTGTTGCTGGGGGAACCATCTTGTTGGTATTCACCAACATAACATGTCTTTTGACATGTGTTTCTGAGGACCAGATGCAACACAGCTCTGCAGCAGTCAGTGAAAAAATGTATTGCAGCGTCCTTAGAAATATACTCGCACAGAAGAGCAGTGTTACTGTAGCACCTCAGCTTGAGATTGTTTTGGGTTTCTTGTTTCTTCAGACATCCAAGAATTGTAAAAATATATGTAATAACCTGAGTAATATTCCCTAATTCTGCCCACAATTTAAACACAAAGAATCCCAGTCTGTGAAATAGGTGTCACTAAAATAGTGCCAATCTAATTTATATATTAAAAAAAAAAACCCAAACACCAAAACCCCTTCATTTCCTTGTATAAGGAAATTTTTCTGTATGAAATCTTGCTATTATCTTGCTATTAAGAAAAACAAATCCAAGTGGAAGTCTGAGCCATTTCTGAATAGCCAGGTATCTGAAGGTTATTTGAATGACATCAGTCACCTGCTGGAAAGTATCAATTGTACAAATACAGCACTAGTCTCATGAAAGGAAACAGGCATCTTTGACTCTTGGAATATATTTGTTTCTTGAGATAGCAGCTTCTGGCAGGGCAAAAACAAAACAAAACACAAAACAACATCAAAACAAGAAAAAAAACCCAAACCCATGAAGTAGGGCTATTGAGGAGGTATCTTATCAGTGTGTCCAGAGTGACAGACTAATTTTAATTTCCTGTTGATTTTGATTACTGCCAAAATATCTGTATGGAAAGGATATTTGAGGTTGGAGGCAGCAGAGCATGAAAATATGCAGAAAGTATGAAAGTGAAGCATGAAAGGGCTGAATCTCACTTAAGTCCCCTGTACACATTTATATTTCTTTGATTATGGCAGATCCTACTACCTGAAATCCTCTAGCACCAGTTATCTATTTTAGAGCAGCACTTAGATTTACTTACTGAACAAACAGGAGGTGTTTCCTGTCTTAAGGGAGCTTACAAGTTAAGTGTGAGATAAAACCAACAGGATAAAGCAAATGGCAAGAGCACCTAAATGAAACAATACTTAACAGTCCCTTCAGCTGCCCTGAAAATCTTAGTTTAACAAATGTGTATGTTTATAGTTTATATGATGCATAACTTCACACCAGTGATTCTCACGAAGTACTTTGCTACAGAGCTCTCAGATTAAAGCAGCAGCTTTGTAGTTAACTTTCTCGAGAGCACTGGGAAGCTGTCCTAGAACACAGACAGTATACCTGTACCTTGCAAAAATGCAAAGTTGGTTTTAAGTTTTCAAAGCTGATGTATAACAAATCTACAGTGACTACCACCAGAGGAAGAAAGCAGCCACAGCCTCTACAAACTATTTTCAGGCTGTACCCCCTGGCTATCTCTGTATGAAGTGCTCCAAGAGAATGCAGTCTTATTTGCAAAGTATCATTATACAGTTGCAGGGGGCTCTCCAGCTGTCTTAGGGTTGTTCTCTTGTGGAATATTACACAAACAAGGTAGTTGCATATATAATATAGAGAGACAACAAAGCCATGAAAAAAGTTACAAGGAGACAGCCCCAGCTTTACAAAGAAACAGAAGAAAAACACCACTTCTTACAGCAAACTGTATTAATGGCTTCAAGAGCCAGGTGCAAAGGATATTCTTTGACACCTGAAAACCAGACAAAGGCTCATTATCTGCTTTAGGTATTTGCCAGTGCTTAAACGTAATCCCTGAGAACACGTTGTTCTGATTTGGTAAGTGCTTCAGTATGCAGTTCCATTCTACTTTAATGTGGCACATACACATTTGGTCACCACATTTAAGGCCAAAGCATAGAGACAGTAGATGTGCCCAGCACTTAGAAGAACTATTGTTAAAATGAAGGAAACAATACTTCTCCACTTCCCCTCTCTCCCTCCTCTATCCCTCATCCTCCTTCTGCGCCCCCCCCGCCCCGATTTAATCTCTGAAGGTATCTTGCTTTTGCTTTTTTTGTTGAAGCATAAAAAAATTTGAAACTCCAACCATGAGGAATAAGCAAGAATCGTTTTCAGTCTAAATTATTAAAAAGTTCAGGAGTTACAGGTTCAAAGCAGACCTATGATGGCAGATGTATTGCACAACAGATTATGTAGGCAATTCTAGTAACTAAAATAACACAGACAGTACGGCAGCATAACAAATTGAGAGAGTTTGATTTTACAGGAAAAGTCTTCTCCCAGAAAATTCCTGCTCCGTAATAGCAGGCAATAAGGAGGGGGGGGGGGAGGGGCGGGAGAGAGAAAAAAAAGCTTCTCAGTGAAAATGGAAAGTTTTACCATTTTTACCATCCATGTGGTACATACAAGAGATAAAGGCAAAAAGGAATAATAAAAGTTGATTATTGGGTGGTAGATCATTCAATGATGTGAGGGGTTTCCATGGAACCAGCTCCCATTTTCATGAATTAAAGAGAGTAGCCTGCTGTACCTCAAATGACAGAATTACAGGAAATGGCTTTTCAAGTAATGGTGCTTTCATGAAAGCTCATTTTGAGGCATTTTAACTGGGACTTAGAGCTAAATTTAACAGGCTTTTCAAAAGATTGCAGGGGGGGAGGTAGGGGTGTTACACATTTTCCTGTACCATGCAAAAGCATACCTTGAAAAAATCATGTTTCAGGGTAGTAAGATTAACTTACTTAAGATTCAATTTTGCTTTCTCAGTAGTATTTCAAAGAAACGCAGTATCTGAAGCATGTGGTATTAAATTTCTTGAATAGTACTAGAGGTAAGAAAGTAAAAATTACAGAGTGAATGAAAAAAAAAAATCTATCAACTAACATGATTTTTTAATTTATTAAAACACCCTGGCCATTTATACAGCTAAGAATTCATGAAGTGTTCGACTTCACTAAGAATATGCTTTTCCTACTTAAGGACATCCAGTTCTAGGAATTAACAGATAGTCCAACCTAGCGTGATCACAGTGACAGGATGCCACAGTGGCACAAAAGGCAGGATAAATCACAAGGCTGAACCCACAGCAGCTGGGGCTCTTCCCAGTGTAAGAGCACTTCCATGCAAACAACTGCCCACCTGAGAAAACATGAGAGCAAGTGCTTGGGCACTGTCCTCCCAAAAGCAGCTATTCATGCAGTGTGGCCTTCAGATGAGCAGTATGGATCTCACTGACTGCAGTGAGCAATCCACCCAGCAAACATTGTCACGTACGGCCAGTATCCTAAGATTACATGCACACCCTCGTATCCTGCAGTTGACACTTGAAAGCTGTTCAAGTTGACACTTGAAACCTCCATACACTGGGTCAGCTCATCCCAGTGGCTTTCTTACTTTGCAAACATCATAATTTCACAGAATCATAGAATGGTTTGGTTTGGAAGGGACCTTAAAGCTCATCCAGTTCCAACCCCCCTGCCAAAGGCAGGCACACCTTCCACTAGAAGCAGGTTGTTCAAAGGCCCATCCAACCTGGCCTTGAACACTGCCAGGGATGGGGCAGCCACAGCTTCTCTGGGCAACCTGTGCCAGTGCCACACCACCCTCATAGTGAAGAATTTCTTCTTTGTATCTAATCTAAATCTCCCCTCTTTCAGTTAAAAAATCATTCCCCCTTGTCCTATCAATCCTATCTACGTTCATCACTAGCCCCACCTCTGAGAAAAAAAAGTAAAAAGCAGTTCTGCAGAATCTGGGTTAGATGAAAATTGGATCTAAATCATATCAAGATCAGCACAAACCGCACTGTCTCCTCTGGCAGCTATACTCACAGCTCAAATTGGTTGTATAGGAGTCTGAAGTAAAGAATAACATCTATTGGATACTGTAGAAAAAGATTCTCTTTTTAAAGGAAAAATGTGCTTTGCTGTGAAATGCTGTGAGTTATACAAGATTCCCACTGCAGAGGTGATGCAAGTAGTCACTGAAAATCTCAGGCTGCCGCTAAGAAAAAATGCTATTATCCAAAGGTCAAGGTCAAAACAAGACTTTCACCATGTTTCTCAAAGTTCAGGAAAAAAGGAGAAATTTAATACATAAATGTATACATTCATCAACTAGAAGTAATAGTTAATTCCAAAAACAGGCTGACAGAAGAAAAGCTCAAGCACGGTTTTCCCAGCAGTACAGTTTCTCAACTCAGCACTTTAATTTTGGCAGTTTAGGGCAGCAATACTGCAAGAGCTACCATAAAATTAAGCACAACCTTAAGTGGCATAGTTGAGAAAAATAAAATAATCCAAATTACCAATACAAAATACATGACTGTGTGTAAGTAACAAAAAGAAAACATACCAGATTCCTCTCTATGCAAAGTACTTTGCATGCATAAGATTCTGATGTTTAAATAACTGCCTGGCTATTGAGTAAACTGAATAACAATCATATTTGGGATGACTGCGGTAGAGAAAAAAATTTCGCGAAAACTCAGATTGACAGTAGACTTTTATTAACATATCTTACAATTGTTGATTACTGTATTCCTGGTTTTATACTCTTCTGATGTGTTATAAAGATTTAGATTCTACAGTAATGTACTGTACTTAAATGGTCATTCATACAGGATATCACATCAGAACATTTGAGTAATACACGCACACACCACTCTAGTTTGGACCTGTTATTTTTCAAGGTTAGCTTAATAAAGTAGGATTAAAAAAGTTATGGGGGAAATAAAAATTCTTGTTTAGCAGCATGCAAGGATATTCAAGTACAACTTTTCCACCAAGTGATTTTGTTGTTGTTGGTTTTAAGTTGACTGGTGACTAATTCACCAGTTCTAAAATAAACACTATGAAATACCCAAATGTTAAAGTTAAGGCTAATAGTTTTACTTCACATCCATATGCACAACCAGAGAACATTCCATTTTAAATAAAACACAGTAATCAAATTCTGGGTACATTATCTCTTGTAAATACAGCATTGGAGCTTCAAACTACAGATTAGTCAAGTTCATGAGCCCTGTAATAATGTTATGCCGGAGATGTAAAGATTCTTTTTGCTCTTTAACCACACTTACAAAATGGCCTGATATTCATAATGAGCAATGCAAAAATATTACAGGCAGAACTTATAATACAGTATCAAAAAAGGAATATTTTGGAAAAGACATAGCCATTTAGTTGGTGAAACAGAATAATTCTACTCTTACAGGAAGTACTGTAATACCTTTGAAATATATATATTTATATGTATGTATAAAACCCAGCATCCTTTATTGTGGTTTTTTGAATTGCAGGTATCCAGAAAAACTCATTGTATTTACTTACTTTTCCTTCTGTCCATTCTCCTTGATTGCTATACAGTCATTTTATTTCCCCTACACACTTTTCACTAGATAAGGACTTCCACTGGGGAACTGTTTTCATTGTATATGTGGTTTTATCATAAGATGGTTTATTTTACACATATAAATTTTATTTTACACGCAAGCTATGAAAGTCAAAACTACCAGGACTGCTTGGTAGTACTGTATGAAATAGCCAACAAATGTCCAACGCTTGTGAAAAACATTAGTAGCAGTATATTACATACCAGAATTTTACTATAATCTTTCCTACCTACTTACACAGTGGGGTTTAGCCCAGTCATGCCTGTTCTCATGAATTTTTTTAAGACCTCTAAGCATGAACTGTTTTGGCATTCATCCAGTGAGGCTGCACATGCATTGGTTGTTCATCTAGGCTATCTCTGTTGATTTGGTTTTTTTTTTTCCTTTTAGGAAACCAAGCAGAAAGAACAGTGATTACTCTAAACAAATACAATATAGAAGAACCTCCTGAAATGACAGGAAAGATGCAAAATTATGTTTCATTTGCAGAATAGCCTGCACATTTCCAATCCAATCATTCTGAAACATACATCTGGGTTTGAAATGACAGGCAGGCTTATGGTGGTTAGGCTTGTAACTGGGATCTGCTATGTTGGGCGCCATACAAATTCTCTATATACAGCAATTTCTGTATGTGTTATCACTAACAGTTTATTCAATTTATATGGAAAAAAAGTCTCTTTGCTGGCAAAGAATAAGAATGTGCGTTCTGGATTACATGAAGAGCAATAGATACCTAATTTACAGCTATTTCACTTATTTATGGAGAAAAAAAAAAAAAGGAATTCCTGAGAATGCATAAGTTTTCAGTAATGCCTGAAATATTTCAATAGACCTCTCATGATAAGTGAAATAATTAAGCTTCCAGACCAATTGTAACCATGCAGTCTCACAACTCTTTTACAAACCCTAATTACAAACGCGTTATCAAGCAAAACCTCAAAACCAACACAAAAAAGGCCAAGAAATTTTATCCAACATATTTAGTAGATGTAGTAGACATATACACTGTTGCAGCAGAAATTGCTAAAAACTCAACTCCATGCAGAGAAAAATAAAACTTCGACAGCTATCCCTGGAGCCTCTAAATAACTGTAAGTAAAATTTGTGCTTCTTAACAATAATGGGCTTTAAAAAAAGAAGAAAAATGGACTACGGAGTGCAATCAGATTGCTCACACCATTCTGAGGGTTTAATTTCAAATTATCGTATCATTATTTAGTAGCAACAGCAGCTGATTTTGCTAAAATTTCACATGTTGACAAAGTTCCATTTCCCTTTTATGCCCAGACCCCACTTCACCCCGAGGCAAAGAGCTAAACTCCCATTCAATTAAAGCTATTGTCAGTCGAGATGCATTTGTTCATGGTGACAGCAATGAATTGGCGTGTAGATGATGATTTACAATCCATTATAGTGTGGCCCCCATCTTTTATTGATATGATCAAAAGTATGAGACACCCACTGCTGCTCAAGCACTTTGTATCTTTCCTTGCATATGTAGAGAGGTTTACCACGCCTGTAGGAAAAAGAATAAAAAAAGAAATAGTTAATAGGCCAAGTAAGTGTAAAACTTCATTATATAATCAACACATGATACTCGTACAACTTTTTTCCCAGGGGAAGCCTGCATTTTTATTGGTGAGGGGCTTTTGGTTTTACTTTTAAAAGGACAACTGTTGGGCCTTCCCTCCCTCCCTCCTGGATAGTAGAAACCTGAAAGCATCTCTTGTTCTGTCAGGCTTGTGTAGCTTGGAAGCTGCACTCCTTCCCTACACTAGAATTCAACTGCATCGTTTGACTAAGAGCAAACGTCAACTTTGGGAGAAAAAAGTGCTTCCTAATGCAACACTAAGAATTGACTGTCATTGGGAATGGCAACATAGGAATCTGTCAATAGGAATCATCTGTCAATGACCATGATTACACCACCTTTGGGCAAAACCAAGAAAGAGTCAGTCCAACTTGCAGTAAATGGGGATTTTCCACTCAAGGAAGGTAGTTATTAGTTATTATAATCTGTTATTGCATAACATAAAAGTTGATCTATACAGAGAAGCAACAACAAAACACACTTGTAATGAAAACATTACCTAAGATCTCTGTCTTCTTCACCATGTGCATCTAGATAAACAGAACCCCAAAGGCAGAAACGATGACCTCGTATGATGATGATTACAGATGCGTTAATCAAAAGAAATATTCCTGTCCCAGCTCCACAGTTTTGAGAATGCTGTAATAATACGGTTCAAAAAGGTAAGAGTGCAAAGATTCTGTTAGTGTCTGTCAAAATAGTAATTAGTTTTGCTTGAAATAACATACACGCATTATTTCATGAGAAAGAGTTTGAAAAAGGTTAGCCTGCCCCAAAATTCTCCAGGCAAACTAAAATTCCATGTCTTGTGCTGCCATAACAACAAAATGGTTCCCTGCTCAAAAAGGGAGGATATTTGTTATCATGCAAAAATAAAATTACCTAACAAAAATGAGAAAAAACATTCTCTACAGTATTTTGGATTTGTTGTTGTTGTAACAAACTGTGTGGCATGGCCAAATACTTTATAGATGGCAAGAATAAGAGAAACTATTTAGAAAAACTTAATATTACCTCTTTTACAACAGTCTGTATTCTAAGCATTTGCTTTCTCTGTCCATGCTCACAGACCTAGTCTATGGCTCTACAAGTCTAGTAAAAAAAATTCTTTTAGTAATTTTGCTTAAACTTCAGTGTCACCCATCTCTATGAACAGCATGCTCCGTATTAACAAATTCATTTTAGCAATTAAAAACGTGCTCTTCCTATACAATTTTATTACAATTAGAGGCTATAATCCCATAACCTATAATGAAATTTAATTATATAGATTTTTAATTCCATTTTATAACTTTCTGTTTTCAAGAAGCCTGACATCTTAAATACAGCTGTTAATTCTATTTAAAATTTTGTCCATATTAGCAGCATGAGAGAAAGGTGAATTCGAACAATTTCAAATAGGATCCAAGATCCCTCTGAAATTTCTTTTGATTTTATGCCTCATTTGGAAAAAAAAAAAAGAAAAAAAAAAATCCCCTCAGTTTTGTAAAGCCAAAGTAGTTCCAGCCTTCTACTAATTGTCCTATGGTAGGAAACAGAACAGCTATTAAAGCAAACCTTTATCATAGACAGGAAAACAGTACTAGATGCTGTCCAACTCAGGTTCCTGAAAGAACTTATGGATACGCTGACTAGAAAGCTTTGCTGCTGAATTAAAGTCGAAGGCCTTAAAATGCTCTTTATCTAGTTATAGTCTGTAGATCACTAGTAGATGGTCGGGTATATCAGAAAGTATTCTATAAAAGGAAAAAAAAGAAAAAACCCAACAAACCATACATTGATATTCTTTTGTACACAGAAAGCAAGGAAACAAAACAGGAAAATTAAAATAATAAGCAATCAGAATGTAGACAAAATTCCACTGGTTATGAATCAAAACTATGTGTCAACATTACACACAATAGCTTTGCAAGAATCTCTCAAATGGGCTGTGGGCTTAAAAATGTGAATAAAATTACTCTTTAGAATCCAGTGTAGGTCCATCTACCAGAAATAAGCACTAAACATTATTATTGGGGTTCAACTAGGTGACCTTTAGAGGTCCCTTCCAGCCTAAAACTATTGTATGATTATATAAGCACGTTTTGGAAAGAAACCATCAAAACTGAGCAATGGAGTTAAAAACTATCCAAGAGAGTGAGAATCAACTACAGAATGTGAATTATCTCTCTCTTACCAGAACACATTCACAGTAACTCTGTTGTTTGCAGCATAGTCCTTTCAGGCATACAAAAGTACCACATACTAGACAAACAGCAGGATCTTTAGGAACCTTGGTACAAACAGTACAAGTCTTTCTGTGATAATACTGGAAAATGGTATTATAATTCTCAGGCAACTGAAGGAGGCGTGGCAAGTCCCACTTAGGTTCCTGGATAAGCAAAGCCTACAAATAATATAAGAACAATTTATTAGTTCTGAACGTTAACTTATGCCCTGGTATTTTCTAAGAAAGGAAGCCTGCAGTTTAAAAACCTCTCACTCCTGCATTTATAAGTCAAAACTGATCTGGCTGAACACCCTTCCCAGCTGTGGTCACACTCCATCTTTTGCAATGGGTGTGAAACAGAGAGTAGCCTTTTCCCAAGGATGTTTCTAAATGTGACATTTTTTAAGTGAGACCTCAGAACCTAACGTGTAGTTGGTTCCTTTTCAATCCCAGAAAGGATGCTATGAGTTTCACTGCAGTCTCTTTCAAATGCCTATCAGATTGTCAGCAACTGTATTTTGAGATTAATCTGAGTATTCAAATTTTCATTCACAGTAGCCTAACTCATGCCTGCAAGCATGCAAAGGCAGATGCAGATAATTTTGCAGAGTAAAGAATGCATCTGGCTTGCCTCTGACACCATAAACTTAGGAGAAGGGGACTTGAATTGTTGAGAGGCACCTTCTTCATAAAAACCATGCAGTAATGTTGAAGCATTTCCATTTCACAACTGATATTCCAATCATACTCATTCAAGTCTTTGTACTGTTTCTTTACCTTTCATAGAAGATGTGCAATCTTTTATCAGTTGACTATTAAAAATGCTTTTATTTTTTTATCTTTTTCAGTATTGCAACTGAAGATGCTCAAAAATATCAGTAACATCTGACAGGCAAGAAAAAGCTTCTGGTACCTATTTTCTTAAAAGTCAAAGTTTCAATTACATGCCTTTTACAGGCTTCAGGTGCAGAAGACGTGGGTACACTTAGTATCATCTAAGAATAGCATTTCTATTTTCTGTCTCCAGTAATCATATAAAAAAAACCAGACAGGTTTTCTTACTCCTGTTTTTAACCAATCCATCCCACATCCACTAACTAATATTTCTGATTACAATTTCTCTCTCATTTACAAGTCAGGTTCTCAGATCCATATCCAGAACAGTAGTATATGTGCATAGTGAATCAAGCAACAAATAGCTGCTGCCACATCAGGACTATTTTGGAAGAAGTAATTTTCCTACATACCTTTACTTGATCTGGATGTCTGTCTCCAAATGAAGCCAATTCTGAGCACCACTGTGATATCATGTCAAATGCTGGCACTGGCCAATCAAGACAAGAGGCACTGGTGAACTGATGAGCCGACTGAAAAGATGGTAATAGACCCAGGCAACTTGCAAGAACTGTGAATTCTTCATCTTCCTTTTGGGTATGAAACCAGAGAGATTTAGATTAATACATACGCTCTGAATGTTTAAATAGTTTATTAAAAATGTACCTATTCCAATTACAAAAGTAAAGATGTTCTGGTACAATGATGCTAATAATCATGTTTAGAGAGACAGAAAACCCTCGAATTTTTCCAGATTACCTTAAACTGAATTTCCAAAATACAGGAAAACTTGTCAGTGAAAAAAACCCAAAACCTCCCAAAACCCCAACCAAAACCCACACAAACACACAAATCCAAAAAACAAACAAAAAAGAAAACTCCAAACTCCCCAATAATTTTCTTCCTGTTTATCACACCAAACTGGCTTCTAGCTGGTTTTAGAGATGAGATGATTTTGAAGCAAGGAACTGAGGGAGCTGACCTGCAGCAAACTGTACTTAAATCAGCCATGGAACTTAAACATAATTGTCCGATGATGCAACATCTCTGAGAATAAAGTCCAAACATTAACAGGCATTAAGAAAAAGCAGGGCTGAATTCCAGTCTGTGTGAAAATTATGCCATCTCTGCAAATGCTGGACAAGTTTTAGAAGTATGCAGGCATGTTATAAGACAGGAATTCACAACCTGATAATTAAGCATCTATTTACTGAATTTTAAGAATATCAGGAATCAGGGAAACTGCTTTGAAAACAAATTTATAGAAAACAAACAATGCTGCAGAGCAATGTTATTATATGATTTAAAAAATAATCTTAGGATAGAAAATATATACTATGAAAAAGATACCTTAAAAGTCTAAGTTTTGATCTCTAGCTTTTAAATGGAAAAATCTGAGTGTGCCCCTCTCAATCTGTACCTGGCAACTAGGTAAATCCCCTCCAAAAAGATGGTGTTGAAGAAGGCTTGCGATCCTGAGGAAAGGCAGGCAGAACTGCTGCAGATAGCACTCTACGGAATCAGGATTTACCTATGGAGGAAGGAAGCAATTACTGAATTTTGCCCCAAATAAGTTGTCTGCCATGTAAGAAACTCCAATATGAAACAAATGGTTTTTAGCATACTATATAAACTACTGTATTAAACACACATTCCAAAGGCCAGCATTTCACTAATAATCTGAAATAACTGTGGTTTTTTTTCCCCCTTGACAAATGTTTTTCTTACTTAAATATTCAGTTTTCCAAGTTTCTGAAAGGTCTTTCATATATATGATTAAACCCCACAATTATAAAGAAGTGTTTGTCCATAAATTTCCCAGCACAGCACTGGCCACATATGATATGAGTAAAAGAAAGATTTGCACAGGCAAACTGTCCCAAAGGGATGTGCTTTGATCTGGAAAATGAGGAGTTGTACTGCAGTCTTTAGCAGATCAGAGAAAAATCATTTTAACAACGAAGCTGAAAAACTTAAATAAGAGACAGAAACGGGTCATGCTGGATAACTTCTCAAGAGATTTGCCAATACCACTGTTAATTCTTCAGTCTCTCCTTCTTCATACATCTTCCCCTTAGACAGCTCACTGATCACATGACCCAGCAACACTTCCCAAGACTTTTCTCCACTGGATGTATTCTGCAAATAAGAAGGAAAGAAACCCAAAATGACCAATGGGTCATGAAAAGAAGAAAAGGTTCCTGGTAAAAGTAACAGCAACGAAGTACATTTCCTTTTGGTCAGCACATGGATTTTGACCAACAAAGATACATATTGTTCTTAGAAAAAAAACATAAATTCTACAAAAGGGACTGCATTTACGTCACAGAGTGAAATGGGAAGTGCTACTACAATTACATGTGTTCTAAACTGAGTGTTATATGAAAGCACTTTTAAAATGCTGGATTTCCACTGTTTTTTTTTTTCCTGTGAGTATAAAAATGCATACTTTACAATTAGAAAGAATCACTTGATGGATACATCGTGTTTTGACAGAACTTGAATTCTAATACAACTAATTTAAAAAAGTAGTAATTTTCTAAAATGTACCAACAAGAATGAGCTCCAAAACTCTTGCTATGCATTTTAAGTTGAAATGAGTCTATCATAAAAATGGAAAGTTATGTTTGGAATGAACAATATCTACTACAGATGGAAAGAAATATTTAGTTGAAAGAATAAATAGCCACTAAGCTTTGTGCCACAATATTTACATTTAAAGGCAACGATTATAGAAAGCCATCAGAAATAGAAAGCAATATTCACATAAACATTTTTGTTTCACATCATAATAAATCCTACCCAGGAATAACATGATTGGGTGAATTTTGAGCTCTGTTAGTGTATCATGAACATAAAAAACAGTAACAGAGAGGAGCATTACTGGGCTTCTTTAAAACAATTCCAAAGCAGCTAGGTGGGATTAGACCTATAAAGACTTCAGTACATAACAATGTACATAATTCATCAGTTGGTTTCTTTAGTGCATTTTGACATCAATTAAAATTGTTGATTTTAGATGGGGCCTTCACCTTTCAGCATTGGGAAGGCAGACTCACTGTTCGTGCTTATAGTCCAAGAGCCAGAAGGCAACACATATTGAAATTAGCAATTAGGACAAACCTTTTATCTACATTATTCCTGGAGGTTTACTCCACAGGCATTTACAGTGTACTTCTTATGACACCGTAAGTCTTCTTGCAAAGATAGCAAGTGTGAAGTTTGGAATCAGAAGTAGAACATCCACCGCTCAGCCTTACTGAGAAATTAAACTCCTATAGTTGTTTGATCATTGGGTGTGAATACAAAGACAACACTTCAGTTCGAGTTTTAATGTCTGGAATACCAAACTGAAATAGAGCCTCTTAGCATTATCCACAGATAGAAATTAAGTAAGATGTAGTCATCCTGGGATCAAAATGTCAGTATTATCAAGCACATAAGAAAAAGCCGGCCTGAACCATACATTTTAAATCAGTTAGGTCTCAAGAAACTTTAAAGAAAGAACTTGGATTCCTAAACTAAAAACCTGCTTCCCTCATGACATGCAAAGAGAAAGAATTCATCTGAGGGAGGCCTATGGCCAGGCTCAAGAAGAAAAGGGCTGCGAAAGGGCTGGGAGAGAGGAACAGGGAATTGTGTGATTACTGCTGCCAGTCTTCTGTGCTCAGAGGCCACTTGCAAACACACAGGTCAAGGCAGCAACATTATGCAGGAGGAGGAGCAGAAGTTGGAAAGACAACAGGGGAAAGGCAAACTTGCATGTGGGACTTTGCAAAGCCTCTGCACTTGGAGCAGATTATCACTGACAGAAGTTACTCTGTTGTGTTATTTGAATTACACTAAACCACAGCATCAATTCACAATAGCATACTGCTGGTTTAATGTGGTATTTCCCATTCAGCCTTTTCATCCAAAGACAAGCACACTAGTGAAAATTCCACTAAAATTGACTCTTTGGTATCAAGACAGATGGCTACTTCATAAATCCATTATCTGAGCCATTATCATAATTTGCAAGCCTCAAGTACAAAGCTCTTTATGTGAAGCAAATGCTTTCACATGCTTCTGTAAGAGAAGTTCTTAGAACTAATACATAGCAAGCCCACCTACCAGACACCCTAAGTGTATTTTCATACAGTAAAACCTGTCACTAGGCAAAAAATTAAGCATTGTAAATATATGTTCAGATAAACTCCAGCCTCTGCTACAACAAAAAATGCAGTCCATGTTTACCATATGGACTATGAAAGAATATAAGCTGCTAACACTCTAATCTATTTAGACCACAAATTTCAAACTGCAAAATTATCTATCACTTGGGAAACACTTACGTAAAGAGAAAAACTGAACACCCCCTCACCAGCAAGAATCTCAAGGCAATGTCCTTGAAATTCTAAGAAAATATCTTCAAAGAAGAGGATGGAGAGGGAGCTAACAAAATGCAGCACTGCCCAGTGATCTCAAATGCTTAATGCAAGCCCAGAAAACAAATAAACCTTGCATAGTAGCAGATAATTTGTCCTTAATACCTTGAAGTTGTGACTGACCAGGATGACAAATCTAACTTCCATGTGAAAAGCAGGTTATGCTTCTCAGCGTGCATTGCATGTTACAGCCAACACGATCTAAGGCCCAGCTGTTGTCTGAAGGGGTATTCTTCCTCCTGGCCCCAACACTTCCATCCTTTCCCTTAAGTCTGGCATTGGCATTCTTCTGACCTTCTGGTGAATCAGTCCATGCAGCAGAAAACTAACTGAAGGATTAAATGAATGCCAGTACAGGGAACTGTGTCTTTTGGTGGGAATTGGCACTCAATCAGCTGAAGTGGAATAGCAAGATGTGCCTTCACTTTCCTTGTAAATAATACCAAAAGGCAATGAAATGATAGCGAGATATCTACCTGCCTAATCTACACATTTCCTTCTCTGCCTCTTCACCACACGAGCACTCTAAACCACATACTGAGAGAAATTTATATGGCTAGCCACAAACAGCATGAATAAATAAGAAAGAGACGAGGTTTTTTCCCCTGCTAACAAGTTTGCCTGCTTTCCCTGTAAAGAAACACATCAGATCAAACCACAGTTTGTCTAGGAAGGCTTCAATCTGGCAGGAAGGAAAGCTGCGTTTTTTCAATACCACTGCAACAAACTCAAGACTGAAACTATAGAGATACAGTCTCAAGCCTGAAGCTGAGTTCTGGAACTAGATATTCATTGTGAAGCTTTTAAGTCTCATCACATACCAAAACCTTCTAAAAATACACACACAGAAACAAGATACTGGATTTTTGTGAAGCAGAAGCAAATTACTACATGCAAAGCAGAAGAATCTGTTACATTCCTACCAGAAATACATAAGCAAGATTTCATAAATGTTTTAATAAATTAACCAACCTTTCTGAGAGCTCCTGACTCTTTCCATGCCATCCTATCTTCAGCACTGCATTTAACAGAAAGTGCTGCCAAGGCTTGAGTATACAATAAAGTGAACAGCACTTTTATAATGCAGGTGAAGTGCTCTGTAGAACAAAGAAAGTAATTTTTAAACACTTGGTATTTTTAGCAAATACACTGATTACAGAATCTCTAGTTATTGAAATGATTCTTCTCAAATGAAAAGCAAGCGCTATACAAAAAGTACAAAAACCCAACACATACAAACCAACATAAATATATTTCTTGGCTTTCAGAAATGACTTGGCAGCCGTAGTGAATGGAACAAGAACAGGGCAAGTAATTTTTCACTGCTCCGTATGTTCATCTTAATCCTGATGAGCAGTCCTCCTAGGGACCTGGTGATATTACAAATTCTATTTTGTCCAAACGTTACATCAGATGAAGTTACTGATTACTGATAGCTACAACTAACTGGGGGCTGTAGATGTAAGCAAATATCCTACCATCTTTTCTGGTAATGATGAAACCATCTGGGCTAAGTTACATTCATACAAATACTGGAAAATTAAAGTTCCTAAAAAATCACTGCAAGGACATTAAGCATACTTCAGCTTCTACCCCTTCACTTCCAGATATGAATCCAGCTATATAACACTGAAAATCACTCTTCGGTGAGTACCTATTTAGTGGACCTTACCTGAATACAGGAGGAGGACGAAAACCTGTCATTTTAGAACTTACCTTCTTTTGAGAGATGTTTAATGTTTGCTATTTTTTGTATATTTAAGGGATTATTATCGCCTACATACAGACTGCAGGAGAAGGGCTTTGAAATGTTTTTTGGGGAAACTAGCACAAGCAAATAAGGCTTCCTAGAATTGAAACAGGAAAAAAGGTGAATGTGATCATTCTCTGAAATAAGACTATACCATAGCCTTTTCTCTTTTTTTGTTTTTGTTTCCCTTTTTTAATACCAATCCTTTTTTCTCTTTTTACTTCAGCTTCTATTTCCCATGCCAAATAATCTGTGGTTTTTTGATTTTTTTTAAATCTAGGCAGATCAAAGAACTTCTATCATCATTTACACCACCCCTTAAGCACAAACGTAACTATAATATAGTATCTGAAACAATTTATAGAAGAATGAGGGTTTTAAAAAGTCCTCTCAGGCTCTGAAGTCAAGCAAAACAGTTTTATTTACATAAGCACCTCACAAAAATTAGGTTATATTCTTCTTTCTTCCCAAAGGATTTAAAACAAGCTTTGTAGGTGAAAATTAAAAGGAGGTAAGGGAGATGAAACTCCTTGCTTCTCCTTTGTTGTATCTAATATCAAACCCCCACTACTGGATTCTAAAACAAATCCAGCCAGGACACGAGTACATAATTAAATCTGTGAAATAACAATTGCTTTTTTAGATAACAAATGTTTACAAATCAACACAGAAATGGCTACCGAAACTTTTTAATGTCACTGAGTATGTATAAGCAGCCCAATTTAAGCACTTATATGATCATTTGTAACTATGTAATTAAAAGTGCACTTTTTTCTGTATTACCTTCCTATGGAGTTTATGTTAAACATGACGACAAATGCTGCTACACTTCACCTGCCCCATTCTAGAGCAGGTAGAATTATAGTGATTTTTCTTCTCCATATTTCCTAAGGAGAATTCACCAGAACCCATTACATCTCTAGACCTTACTTTTCTCTTTTGCTGAAACCTCAATTTTCTTAGCAATCCTCCTCCTGAGGAATAGTAGTGGGCAAGCTTTCAGTAAATTTTCTGGGACTTAGATTAAACAACATGCACTCACAGAATTGTAAAAATTGCCTCTTCAGCCTGAAGCTACAGTCTATAATAGTAGCTAGACTTGAACTCAAGTACTGAGCTCTGTTTCCATCAACAGCAGGTACAAGTGATAGAGACCAATTTTACACTGTGAAAGCATGAATGAAAACCACTGGCTTACAGCAGCAAAACTAGTCACCGGTCAACAGTCACCAATCTGCCGTAGCCCACTCTGTCTTCTAGTTCTCCTCCTGCTCTGCTGTGGTGATTACACAGGGCTCAACACTGAGTGTCTTAGCACCCTATGGAAATAGGACATTTTTCAAAACCTGGGCTTTGTTAACTATAATTACTCCTTGTCCCTATCCCCACCTTAATACTAATTGTTCAATTCACCAGAAATACTACACAGAATCATAGAGTGGTTTGGGTGGGAAAGGACCTTAAAGATCACGTAGTTCCAACCGTTTTTAAAAATAAATTCACGTTCTTGTATTTACTTATATGTATGTGATCATAAATGATGACGGCTTTTAGGTTTTGAGAATCCAGAATTGGACAAAACACACACACTTCCACATCTGGATCACACTTAAGTCCTGACTTCTGCACAAACTTCTTCGGCTGTGTAGTAAGTGCCACGGCTTTCAAAACAAGTATCCTACAGTCACAAAATTATCTTATGGGAGACATATCAAAACCACCAGAGGATCAACTAAAATTTCATTAATATGTGCTATCCCTTATTTGTAAAATGCAAACCATCTGACAGATGTAGGTATCCGTAACACTAGAGAGCTCTTATATTCTTGTGTACTGCAAAGAGCAATTTATTTGCCTTTCTGCAATGTGCATGTGGGGAATGCGTGGTGTCTTCCTGCTGCCCCCTTGGTGCAGGCTGTGCTTTTGCTACATCATCATTTTGATTTAATAATTCTAAAGGTTGCTAGCATATTTGTATGCCGTGGAGTAACCTACTGTGCAATGTTCTGCACTAAAATGCAGTCAGGACTTCTGTGTTTGTACATAAAAACCCTCTAACGTTCTGACAGTCTAAAAGCAGTATTATTATGACTAGGCCATTAGAAACAGAACAGAGCTTACTGCAGCATTTTTGTATTTATTTTTGAATAGTACTGAGAAACACTTCTATGTTCCTAGATTTAAAACTTTTTAAAGCAAAAGTTTTGAACCAAATTACTTCACAGCATCCCATCCCATTATATGCATTAAATAAACCCCTTTAAAAGTAAGGTTTATATAGGAAACATTTCTAGAACTCCAATTTTAACATTAGCGCAAGAAATGTGCAGATGAATAAGTGTATTACTGTCAACATGCATCTTTTAGTTTCAGTATCAAATTAGATATATATGCTGGCAGGCAACGACTGCAGAAAGAAGGCACAAAGCAAACCAAATGCAAAATTAAGGAACTCGGACCTTTTTTAGTGAATTCAGAAAGGCAACTTTATTTAAATAACCTTTGAAAATATTCTTCTTGATCTAAAGCTTGAACAGTTATTTGAAGAAACAACTTCAGAAGCCTGCCACTTGCCATTTCCCTTTCCACTGCGACATACACCAAACCTAAGAACAACGGCAAAACACGCTGCTGATGTGTGGTATTTTACAGAATTCTCCACAGGATGCCTTACTATTAATTGAATGTTGTCTTTCCTAGGGTAAGGTATATATTCATAAATATCATTTTTCAATGCTTGAACATAAACTACAAGTTTCTCCCTGTATTTCAGAAAGCGTTAGTTTCATTAAACTTTCATTTACTGCTTTTATTAAGCCCTTCCAGTAAAATCTAAGTTAAGCTGTAGTTAAAAAGAAAAAAATCAAAATATTTTGACAATAGGCTTCCTATTCAGAAATATTTTATTCTTTTGGTATTTTCATATTCTAGTAACTTATTGAACAGCTTTAATCTATAAACATGTACATTGAATTGAAAAAAACACAACCCAAAATGTTCACAGATACACACAGGGTCACTTGAGCTGAATTTGAACACTCAATAGTGAGGACTAAACACCAACATCTCTTAAGAGGAAAACAGAGTTTCTACTATACTTTGTAAGTTAGGTGTATGCATCAAGAACAGAACAGTCCTTGTATTTACCTGTTCACAAATTAGCAAAACTCAATAGATATCAGAACTGCCACATAGACCCAGTTCATTGTCCGGGAAGTAGTAAAAAGATATTTGGGGTTTTTTGTCCTTGTTTTAAACTAAAGGTATTGCAATAAATAATAAAACCAGAGCCCAGAGGGTCTGACCTACCCATTCTTCTGGAGCACACACTGTTTCTTAACAAGACAGACCAGGTTCAGCTTTTTCTTTCATACAGAAATTTAGGTTTAAACCAGTTTCGCTTTTAGTTATGAAAAATTCAGTTATTAAGCATCCATTTAATATTTATTCCAAATTATACTGTATGCTGTCTCTACTGAAGTTGCTGCATTACAGCAATTACCATCTGTATATCTGACCTCTTATTATGTAAGGCTGCTGTAATTTAAACTCTGAAATTCAAACTAAATTACAATCTTTCACCCTTAGGCACTCAGTTCAACTTCAACCATTGAGCTGCCCATCTAAGCAAAGAGATGAAGGTCAAACAAAGGACACTTTTCCTTCAGCAAAAGTACTTAATAGTTTTTGCTCAGCTCTTGTATCTTTAATGAATAGGCTGACTGATAAGGGGAGAAGACAGGGGACACAGATAAACCTGTCAACCCACAATAGAAATTTCCGTTCAGTGCCACCTTCTGTAGATAAGGCAGAAACATTATTTTAGAAAATGCAGTTGACCAGCTACGATTTACCATGGAAACCACCATGAATGCAGCCTCATATACTTAAGCATCTAAATACACATATTTTTGTAACATACCTTTGTGCAATGGTTGAGGCATGGTTAAAATCTGGATAAGCAAAAGGGATGAGACATCTCTGTAAAGTACAGGAACTTCTGGCAGTTCTTCACTTATCCTGAAAAAAAAACCAACCCGAAGACAATCATTTGTGATACTATAAACACATTTTCATATTTTGCTTTTATTTTAAATAGTATTACATTTTATATCAAGCTTGCAGAAGACAAATACAATTCTCCCTTCCCTTACCTAGGGTAGCTACAGGCCTCTACGCAATGTGGCACTTCACTGGGCCCTTCACAAAAAACACCTGAAAATGTCAGGAAATCAAAATGCATCCACCTGCTGCAGTTTTAAGGTTACCTTCTTGCTTTGTTCCAGCAATCTTAACTGTCCTGCAGGCAAACCACAACTGATGAACTGCTAGATAGTTGTACTGAAGTTATACGTATATCTTTATTAAGCTCTACCACCAAAAGCACAGCCTCACTCTCCTCCTTTAGCTTATTCGGCAAGACACTGTGGACCACAGTTTTCCAGTGAGATTTTCTTAAGCCCTGCAGCAAGCGCCCCAATTTCTGTACAAACATAATCAGATTGAGCAAACGTACAGACAAGACATTAAAGCCCTCTTCTGTCTCAGTTCTGCCCTTTCAGATCACAGCTGATGAACTACCGCTGGATCCAACTACTGCCTCTTCCCAGAGCACCAAACTCTTTCTGTGACCCAACTGGGCTGGCACTGGCTACTCCACTAGCTCAGCTGATGACTCCCCTTGGTGCCATCTATCACATACACACATCAAACAAACTGAGCTCTTGCAGACCGCATGCTGGAAAAGGCTGTCCCCATGCAGCAGGATGTAGACGGACGCAGGAGATCCTTAGTGCCTTCTGTCAGCTTTGGGGATCCAACCAGTTCATCATCTCTGTGGCACATAAACACGATGCTACATTTGGAAGGAGACCTCTACATCGCTACTGATGTCATGAAAACTCAGACCTCTCTCTACAAAAGGCACTGCTAGGAGTGATTGGAATTTTAACATGCAGAAGCAGTCATGTAAAAGGAGGACTAAAAGAACTTTTTGTCACATGGTTGACTGGTCTTATAAAATGAAGTCACAGCAAACCTGGTCTAACTGGTCCTTTTGAATTAATGAACCCAAACAGCTACAGAACAAACACCATCTAGAACACCTTCTGCTACCATCAATCATTTTATAAAATGATTGTTTTAAACCACTGTAACATACATAATTATACATGGGCCCCTGCTAAATGAACAAACAAAATCTACCAATCAGTACACTGAATTCTAAAGACAAAGGAGGCAAACATTGTGCCCCCTACACTACCAAGTGTAGTTATCACACTACCAAGTCTCATTTTCAAAATTATACAAGCAAAGATGATGTTAATCTCACTATGTCTCTCTAATTCTATCTTCACCTATGGCTAGTTCCATTTTACGATCTATGACACTCAGTTTTATAATAACCCTCATTACATAATGACTTTAAAACCATGGACATCTCTTAAACTGCTTCTCACCTTTAATTTTTAATTTATATATAAATTATGGGAAAAATAATTTGGAATAGCAATAAGACAAAAAAATTAACTCCCTCTGGTCACATGTAGTTGAACACCTCTTTCTGACAGAGGTATCAACATCAGTATTGTTTAGCAGTCATGAACAATTAGGTCAAATACCAGTTCTGGCAAAATTAGGAAATATACATACAGAACACAGTGACTGACTTGCAGTATCACAAATAAATGAACTCATTTCCACAGGCAGGACCAACTGAATTATTTGCCTAATTTATTCATTTCATATGAACTGGAGAAGTAAAGCTACATTAAAAGCCAGGGTTTTAGATAAGCTGCTTTCGTTGACATCAAGCACTGCAACATATGAAGCACTTAAAAATTGCTCTGTCACTTCTTAAGAGCCTAAGCAACTTCTTCATTATGACACTGAAACTGAATATATAAAATGTGTTCAGAAATGTGTTTTATGGAAATTGCCCATCCTGACAATCCCCAATGCATATGTGAAAGCTTGATAAATCTGACTTTACAAAAAAATGTGTCACAGAAGTACTGAATAAAATGAAAGCAAGTACATTTGCAGATGGGACCAAAGTAATATAAAATAATTCAATATAATATAAAATAATTCAAAAATATTTCAATAATAATTCAAAAATAATTCAAACATATTATAATTGTACACTGAATCCATTAAAAAAGGGAGGGGAGGGGGAAAATAAAATAAACTACATATTGCAATATAAATATGTACCAACATATTGTTGAGCTTTGCTCAACATTCTCTATGGAACTGACCTCTCCTCCAGGACAAGGTAATTGGGCTGCACCTCACTCTGTGCCAATACCAGAGCTGTCTGTCCACCGACAGCTGAGCAGCTCTGCCTCTGTATTCTGCATCCTCCTGATAGAGGTCATAGCAGAATGCAAATGAATACACATGAACAGAAAATTCTGTTCTACTCCACAACAAGCAGCATTTGCTTATGGCGTTTCCTTACACATACCCTCCCCTTCCCTTGTCTCTTGGCCACACGCACTTAGAATTTTTGTTTGATACTAACTCCAACTGATTATAAAGTTAGAAATTCAATAAAGTGGTAGGTTTGGGCCTCACACCTCTTCAAACTGTCAGATAAAGAAAACCTGAGACACAGGGATATGGATGCAGCTGAAGGCTTAATCAACTAGGGCAAATTTACACTCTCTTCAGAATTTGCAGGAGGAGAAATACAGCCCACAAGTCCCAGCCTGCAGAAAGGTCAGAGGAATACACAGCTTCTGATGTTCATGGTAAGAAAGTAGAATTCTACTATTTATTCTGGGTACATTCTAGGATATAATCACAATTTCATATTTGCTCTTCATTGTGTCACAGCAGATTTTGCAGCAAGTCAGTTTTTCTCCTTATACAACACAGGATTTCACTGGCAGTACTAACAGCAGGCATCTCCCGTTCTCCCTGTCACCACTGTGCCCCTAGCACTCCCCTGTCAGCCGTTCCCAAACTTACTCAAATTAACCTTTTCAAAAACATGGATTAGTTGCTTGATTTTGTTCATGATGCAGCCCACTCGAGTTACATCAGCATGGCTGGAGATGGTTAGCTAAAGTACAGGGGAAGGAAGAAACAGCTGAGAGCAAGTACTCCTGGAGCTGGCATTACCATCAAAACCTCCCTTTCCTAACGTATGTCCCGAGACACCAGTGTTCCAGGCAGCAGTAGTGTTTATTGAATAGATCACATAAGTCCTGTTGCAGCATGTATACGTAAATACCACCTCTTACACAAACCTTAACTAAACCCCATTGTCCCATCATCCTATTCTCTGTCTGCCGTAAAGTATCTTCATAAAAACTCATTTTCCCATTTCCCATTTTCTGTGATGGAGATGTGACTCAGGAGATTCCCACACACACTTGCTCATTCCCATCCCTGTGCTGTAGTTTGTTGCCCCAGTGTGACACTGTAAACAGTCACCCAATTGATCTAGCTTAGAACAAAACATCAGCAAAACACTCTGGTAAAAATAACCCAGTATGTTTCAGCATTTCAGTTCATCACACATTTTGCCCTCACAAGTGCTTCTACTGCAAAGATCCTTAATGCTTTAACAAATAGTTCTTTGCCAACATATCCTGTCTGTCAAAACAGACACAAAAATTTCAGGCTTTGTAAAGATGTAAATTAAAAAAACATTATATCCTTTCATTTCAGGTTTGCTGTTCCTGAAACTCTGTATATTCAGACTAGTGCATTAAATCCACATCTGGATTCAGTAATTATTGCCTCCAGCTGCTCTTTCTCTGCCCCCTGCCAGAAGCTATTACTCCACTTACACCACAATAATTGTTTATTTGATCACCATTGAAACCAGATCTGTTCCTAGTAGAACAATCTGTTTAAACAGAGCCCGTGGGACCAACGAACTGCATAGGAGAAAGAATCCACTTTACTATTCACAGTTCATCAGACTTAGCTTTATCTTCCCTCTCCTCCCCTTCCTTCAAACAGTTCACATTGATTAGGCCCTTTCTGAAAGGGTATCTTCTTGCTCAGAACTTCTTTATTTCTACTTTACCTTGGTGTGACTGCATGAGCTCCTTCCTATCTTTCCTCTCAGCTGCCATTTTCAACTACAGAGCGATCTAGGTACCATTGTAGAAGATGACACTGCGCAAAACCAGGGGCTTTGGGAAGTATAGTAGAACAATTCCATGAGTCTTTATAAGTTACTTTGATCAGTCCTCCCACACACATAAAATCTAAGGCATGATTTATGAATAATGATAGCTGAACTGTGTTAAACCAAGCTACTGGATATTTCTAGTTGTAAATATTTATGTATATTTGAATCAAGTAACTTCAACTAAATAAGGGTGAAAAGGTAATGCAATGGCACTTGCATTCCATAAATTACTTATTTATTTTAGTTTTGAAAACTAGCCTTTTAAATAAATAGAACACGAGCAACTTCTATGAAAATTGCATTCAACTGAAATAATAAGCACAAGTAAAAACTAAACAAAATTGGATAGCACGTTGGATAGCACCCTGTGACTTCCTGATCTTAAATTATTTGAATCACAGTAATACAGTCAGATAGGACAGATCTTTTCTTCTCATTGATATTTTACAAGTCCCTGCTTAAAGTCTCATGTGCCCAATGTGCCAGTCCGGCTAATGATTTAGATTTCCTGGTTAGCTTCAGAGTGGCAGAGTGCTATCAACATCTAAAGTCTGCAGTGGTTATTTTTTCAGCACCCTCTAATCTTCTTCAGTTTAGAGCAGTGAGTGTATCGCCTTCTAATTGCTCTGAGCATTCTTTCCTGTAACTGAACAAGTCTGCTATTCTGGATTTCTCAGAAAGCTGGGTGACTAAGAAATGTGCAATTAGATCATACACACCAGTCCTATAAATGCCATCTTCAAGTGCAATTACAACTTCAAATTCTAAAATATAATTACGAATATACATTTTATGCTCTAATTTATGCATTAAAAACATGTCCCCAAGTTGCCTTCTCTGCAGTTTTCTGGGGCCTGCAGATTAAGGTAGGAAAAACATTCTGAAGAGGGAGCAAAAAAATCACAGCACGACTGCATCTGTGCATCCTAACAGTAAACTGCTTCATGGCAAAATGGATGACCTCTCAGTTATAGCCTCCTAAACCATGAAGGATGCAGTGCCAATTAGGATGTAATGCCAAATCCCTATGAGCAAGTCTACCGAGAAAACTTGAAAACCAGTGCAGAAAACAACAGAACTGCTCAAATGCATTCTCAACACGCAACACCTCCTGTGAAGCAAGCCTGTATGGCCTACTGTACCATTAATTTCTAGGTGATTCAAAATATTGCCTAATGAAACCTAACTTGCAGCAATCTAACCTTGATATGACCAATGCAGGGTGAACTCCATCAAGTCTGTAAGGGTGAAAAAAAGTTGCAGATGAAGAAAAAGCAGCCCCTCTATTAACAGCTGCTTCCAAACGCAGCAAGCTCTTCAAATTCCAAAATGAGAAGTGCACAATCAGTTCCACAGCCACTCTGCCTGCCAACAGCCTAGCAACGTGATCTTAATTTTGCCTGGTATAAGTCAGTCAACCTTACATGTAGGTCAGGGCAGAATCACAAGAAACAGACTCTCAAAAGTGGTTTGAATGCATGCTGATTGACATAGGTTTCCAGGTAATAAAATTCTTGATGCTTTGTTCTGCTAATGGTCTATAAACTGTGTTGTTAATTTCGTTTAATTAATTAACAGCAGAGTTTATAGACCATTTGCAATAATCTAATGTTGATTGCAAAAAGAGACCTGGGTCCAAGAGGACAAACAGTAAAATCTCAAACTAGAAGCAAGCACAATTGTTTTAATAATTTTTCCCAATTTGCTGAGTAGGACTGTGGCATCACTGTCCTACATCAATTCCTGAAATTCCATACTGCTTTCCACTTCAGGCTCCTAGAAACACATTGACAAATACACAGATGCATAGGCACTAAAAGGACAGTCTTTCAACATGAAGATGCTCCATGTGCCAGAAGGAAAACAAAAAAAACAACAAAACAAAACAAAAGAAACCTATTTTCCTCTTATGAGGAAAAAAAATCATCTCTCTTTAGGCGAGAAACCTCTATTCTCACCATCAAGGTAGAATCTGAAAAGAGGAGGGTCTTAGGCCAGGATACGAGCCCTTGCAGAACAGAGATACATGGCTCCATTTATTATATTGTTAATCCTTGTACAGGTTAATGTTTTAAAAGCAAACTGAGGTAAATAACTTGTTTAAAATAACAAGCATGAGGAAAATTTTTAGCTTAAAGTAGAATTACTTCTCACAAATATTAGACCTACTTATGTTATTTCTGTAACAGCTATTAGTCATTGCCTAATTTTCAATACATTATTCTTGAACTTAATCTCAATGTAAATTTTGTCTAGCATCTGTACCAAAACCAGCAGTGCACCTATCCACTTACCCAATATTGCTAAATCTGCATATGCTTAAGCTTGCAAGTGGTGTGTTTAAGCTTTACCTCAAAACTGGAATGTGTCAGATTTTATATAAAAGAAATCTGAAAATTTATTTTTAAAAACATATACCTACAACTTTTAGATGTAAAGTTCATCCGCTTGCCTCACAGGGAATTAACATTAAGACAGAAAGTTACCCAAAGCTCCTTCGTAAGGATGTTTCTTTCACAAAGTAAAATTAATATTTGATAAATTAAAATACTTGCTCTGAATTTTTATCCTGTACTGGCTGGGTCAGTTTCCTCCATGGATTGTATGCAGAGTCTATACTGTACAGGCGCATGTGCATGGCCAACACGTGGAACAGCTGATCTGAAAGGTGGAGAAGACAGATTGCCGATTATTACATATAATACTATGAAGTATTTTACATTAAGATGCCATCATTTATTTTGCATGATGCCTATCATCTCATTCCAAATAACCTAGTCCAGTTGTTGCCCATCTCCACTGTCCCTTCCCTCAGCTGCCATCCCCTGCCTCCCCTGCTCCTCACCTCTGGGGCCCC